>CP116446.1:57515123-57599093 GCA_028216015.1 Quercus dentata
TGTTAGTTAATTGTATGCCATGCAGCAGTTTGAACGTAAGAATATCTCATTTATGTCCACAGGATGTTCGGTCCGAGGAGACATATGGGTGCACCTTTGGTTCTCATTAAAGACTATAGCAATCTCTCTCTCTCTATCTCCTTTTTCTTCCCTTTTTCAAATCCCTTCTTCATGGGGATTTCCTTCTCTTATATGGCCTCCTTAAATTAATAAGAGCCTTACACTTGTTAACCATCACGGACCTTCACTTGAGTGCCTGTCTCATCGGACATCCACCCTATCTTTCTGTGAGTTGCATTGGCCAATGTAACACTGTTACTTTGTCTTCTCCACATTAATGCGGCTGGAAAAGTAGCTTCCTTACATTTAATGCGGCGATTGTGGTTTCCCCTAGACGTCTTACATTTTCTTCCTTCTTCCTGCTTTGTGAGGCTCATTCTTACTACCCATATTCGTTTGGGATGATTCTTCACTATGGATAAGGTGCACATTGGACCCGTATTTGGTACGTCCGAGGAGACATTCCTCCTCGAACGTCTTTTAAATAAGTTGGGCTCAACAGGGTTGGGCTGGAAGTCTTTTGGTGCCCCTTTTCCCCCTTGATCGTGGCTAGACTCCGTACGGGGCCCAAGGCCCATTGTTTGACTTGGGAATTTTACCCCTACACTCATCATACGCGCTTTACATATGCAATAATTTTCTTTTATTTATTTATTTATTTTTTTTGTTTAGTGTTATAATGTTTAAAGTGATATATAAATAATTATGTGCATGTGTGTGTTTTTTTATTTATTATTATTATTATTATTTTTAAGAAAGATGTAAGGTAACGTGGAATAATGTTTAAAAATGAGATAAAGATAGTGTCTTAAATTTTAGACTGAATGAAGAAGATAAAGGAAAAAACCTAAAATTTTGGAACAATAAAGTACTCTTTTAACCAGTTTGTGTTTTTAATTTGAAATTATTTAACTAAAAAAATAAGGGCATTTTTAGTGTTTAAGAATTTGTGTGAGGGTATTTTAGTACGCTAAAAATTAAAACCCGAATAGAAAATCCTGTTATTAAGTTGTTCAGTTAAGTGTTAGAACTTAATTCCTATCACAATTCCCAAGTACCACCAATTTTGATATACTAAAGCTATCTCCTTTTTCTTTCTTAGGAACCAACATGTTTTAGTCTTCACTAACTTATGAGAAATTATTCACTCCCACAATCTTTTTTTTAGGAGTGAATAATTTCTTGTAGAGTCTTCACTTCTCAAACAAGAGGTGTGGGTCCCAATGTGTGACCTATGTACGACCCACACGTTTGTGAGAGGAGGTAGGACTCCTCCCATAAGAGTAAAATATTTCTTCTAACTCATGATGCCGCTTATTTGGTCTTCATAGAAATTAATTATTTTACCCAAACAACTTGATTGAAAACCATATTACATATTAAACCATTGTAGGGGCCTTTTTTTTTGTATATGGTGTATGGGGCTGCCTCCTGTGGTGATGGGCCCGAGTATTTTTGAGTAAGGGAATTGGGGTCGGTCCAATTGTAACTCAACTTAGGCCGGTTTGTGCACAAACTTATGCCTTGTCTGCCGGGGGTAAACTTACGGCAAGCAGAGTACATTGCAGACGAGTTACGACAAGCAGATATAATAATAACCAAAATAGAGTATTCTGACTATTTAAATAAATGGCTATGTACTCCCTACTAATAAAGCATGATTACAGTCATAATAATGTCAATCACAGAAAAAGTAAAGAAGATAATACAAACTAATCAAATGGGCATAAATCAAGTTTTTTAGTTTAGTCTGCCAAGCAAAGCCAAAGAGGAGAGAACGCCTCTTCTCAATGCAAATAATCTCCCAAGAAAAAGATCTGTCGTGGGGATTAATGGCATCGAGGAGTCGGGCCTGAATGGTTATTACCCAAAAAGAAAGAGTCCTTGTTTACGTTTTGGAAGAAAAGCAAGATTTGAAGGGGGAGAAAGGAAAACCGATCTATTGGTGCATGTCCATTGAACTAACTCTCCTTTTTTCTTAGTTTCCTTTCTTTTCTTCTCTGTTTTCTTTCTTATCTTTTTTCTTTTCTTCTTACTTTGTTTTTTCTTTTCACTCCATAAAAATACTCTGTTTTTCGATCCTTTTTTCAGGGCACAACAAGAGCCCTTTTATAGTGCCTGCCGTGACCAATGTTTTATCGTTTTTCCCCTTAACCGCCTTTGTCTGGTCTAAGCGCACTTGTCGACCACCAAGTCTATGCGACATCCACCCTTGCCAGACAGAGGCAAGTTTGTTTTGTTTCTCTGTATACCGTAACATTTCTTCCTGCCACGGTATTAATGCTTTCTCTCTCTACTCTCAAGGCATGCACCCAACGGTTCCCCCTCAAACTTGCCTCTTTTGGATGGTCTATCATCCCGGCAGGATGTACCTCCCAAAAGGGCTTGGGCAGGAACCGCAAAATAGACTTTTTCCCCTGTCCCCACCACCAAACCATACCCCCTTTACCTCTTACCTCTGGCTCATGGCCCCTACATGTCCTATATTGGCTGGGTACAGGCTGGTGGTGCTTGGGCTGTGCATTTGCTTTCCTTTCAGATATGTCCAAGTGTCATCTCTCGCTCATGCGTCTGCCGTGATCCGGAGACTCTCCGTTTGCATTTTCTGGCCTTTTACGTGGGCTTCTCTTTAGTTTCCCACTCCATTTAGGAGCTGGGCTTTGTATGATGATGGGCCTTGCATTTCTCTCGGCCACTCTTGACTTTCTTTATTGCCCGCAACGTTGGACTGTTATTCCTGCTGTAATAACTTAATCCTACTGTACCTCTTTTTGGGTCAACCGTTTATCCCTTTTCTTAGTGGCCTATTGTAGGCACTGTTTTGCTTTTACTCATGGGCTCCTATGTCCTTTTGGGCTTTCCTTTGGGCATCCACGGCCCAATTGCTTTCTTTGGGCTTCCTCGGCCCGTTTGCTAATTTCACACTCCCATGAGCTTTTTACTAACTTCATTGGGCTTCTCCGGCCCAATAACCTTATTCTTATCTTTGGGGTTCATGGGCCTGTGTAAAAATGTGCTCCCCCCTAGATCGAGGGTTTTACATAGAGTCACCACTTATTTAATTTAAAAATGAAAAACAAGAAAACCTTTAATGAAAAATACTTACATTTGTATTAATGTATATGACAATTTACATCGAATTTTGTAACACAAATTTACAATGCTTTTTGTCCTAGGTACAATCTAAGAAAAGTGAATTACATTGCTTTATTTCCTAGTTACATTCTAAAAAAGGTAAAATTGTATATACAAGAACATTGTCTAGAACCCTTGATCTTAGTTCGGAGGCTAATTTACGAGATAGGAAGGGATTAAGCACCCATCTTGCCCGGTAAAACTAGTCTCCTAGGTTAAGGTGGCCAATGTCATATCATGTCAAACAAATACAAAGAATATGTCATATAAACATGTGATTTGCAGGAAGTGTAAATAAATATATGTTAGGGGAATTTGACATAAAGAGAAAAAAAAAATAAAATAAAATAAAACTTGTTAGATACCAAAAAATGAAGGTAATGGCATGTTCATCCAAGAGATCAATATAAATAAAGAATTCCTAGCCTAGACATGTTCATCTAAGCATGTGAGGGAAAACAAAATTGTCATGTTATTTGTCATCAACATAATTGCAAAGAGAAGCAAATAAAAATAAAACCTTTAAGCATATTTGATCATCCAAGCAATTATGAAGAGAAGTAAAAGAAAAACCCTAGACATGTTTATCTAGACAAAATCAAAATACTTTGACATGTTTGTTCAAGCATTTAAAAATATAAAACAACTACCTATACATGTTCATCTAGCTAGGTATTAAAGAGTGTTGAGGTCTAAAAAATCACAGTAAAATAAGCCCAAGAAAGAATAAGCTAAGCCCAAGAAAGAGTGAGTTAAGCCCGGAAGAAAAAGACCAAGTCCAAAGGGATTATACAAAAGGCCCCGAGGATCCCGAAGCCTTAGAAAAGGAAAAGCAACCAAAGAAGAAAAGAGAGAACATCACAAAGCAAAGTATGAGACGCAAGGATCCTCGGGCACCATCAATAAGCGCAAAGAAAAAGAAGACCAGGACAGATCGATAGAAAGAAAAACAAGAAAAAAACAAAAGGACGCAAGCGACCCTTCTTCATGGCACATGACGAGAAAAGGCGTCGGGGAACCAAAACAAGGAAGAAGAATGGTAACAAAACGATTTCAAAAGAGCAGAACAGATTCCGCCCAAATAGGAAAGAAACGGAAAAGTAAAAGACGCCGAGAAGTGAGGATGCCGAGAAGGGCATACCTCAAAGACATCCCAAAGAGGATGGCCAACCGAAGCTTTCGAAGGAATCGGAACCAAGAGAAGGAAAGAATGAGAGAAAACGGAAAAGGGGACTTACCGAGATGATGAGGACAGAACATGCTCTGTTTGCAAAAGACCAAAACAGGGGAACCAACGGTTCCCAAGACGCCTGTAAAACTCCACTATAAAAGGAGAGGATGGGTTGTGAAGAAAGCAACGAGAAAAAAAAAAGAAAGGAACACAATAGAAAGAAGAGATTCTCTAGGAAAAATTATCGAAAGTTTAGGCAGAAAGAAAATACTAAGGGAAAACAAACATCGCTTCCCGATATCCCGTAAAAGCAACTATGGCACATACTCGGATCCAACGAGAATCAAACTTCGCAAGTTTTGAAAGCTGAAATAGCCATTCAAGGCTGCAATTTTGAGCTTGATTGGACCTTGTATCACGTCCTAGTAAGCTTGCTATAATCAAACAGATAATGCTTTAATGAAATATTGTTCCCAGGATCCCCCAAGTACTTCTTTTTTATTGTCTTGCTAATCCTGCTTAATCTTTCTTTCTGAACTTACGTTGTTAATTTTGGCACTCCTCGATATCCTTGTTTGTCATCTTTTTGTATGTTGTCGGGAACATTCTCCGCATTCACTTGATTCTTAAACAGCCATTTAGCTGCGGTGAGTCAAGGCCCAGTCCACCAAATCCTTTTTTATTTTTCTTTTTCATTCAGGCTCGGGATCCTTGGGCTTGAGTATCCCGAAAAAGACACTCTCACATTTTGGCGACTCCAATCGGGGTGGGCAAAGAAGAAGGAAGAAACAACCCCTTCGCAGAGAATGCCTCCAAGACAAAGAAACAAAGCAAAGGAACTAACGTGCCACCTACGGCCTCCGAGCCTCGTAGGGGAGAAAACGAGGAAGTCTCCGGACAAGGAGGTGGGATACCCTTGGTAGAACAGGAGGTTGTGTCGAGAAAAAGACACGCAAGACAAGAACCAGACTGATGGCCAGGATGACAACAATGTTAAAGGATTTGGAGCAAGAAGTTCGCCTTCTCAAAGAAGGCAGGACACAGAAGTCGAGACAACATTCCCCCCTCGGCCACCAAGAGGGGACACAAACAGAAGGAGGGTCGGCAGTGGGAGGAAGAGCCAACCCTCATTTCTTAACACCGGGCACGTCAATGCCCTCCCGGAGCAAGAAAGGGAAAAACTCTCGGGGATCCCCAAGCAATTCTCTCGGGATCCCCCGTTCCCTCCAAAACTTCTTGGCAAACCATATCCTAAGGGATACGAACCCCCAAAGTTCCATCCTTTCGATGGGAGAAATGGAAGTGCCGTGGAACATGTGAGCAGATTTGTCCACACCATGGGCCCCTATGCAGGAGACAAAGAATTATGTCCGAGGGAATTTGCCAAATCCTTAGTGGATAGGGCATACACTTGGTACACCACGCCGAGACCCGGGTCCATCAAGACCTGGGATGAGATGATGGAAAAATTTCTGCGCCAAATATTACCCTGGTGAAGACAAAATCACTTTCCAGAGCCTCGCAAATGGTGAGGCAGAGACCTGGAGAAGATCCTGTTCAATTCATTAAAAGGTTCGAAGATGTGTCCCTAGACTGCTATGGAGACCACGAAGAAAAGGAGCTCGTGGAAACCCGCATAGCCAACATGCTTTTTTACTACAGGCTCAATCTTGAAAATTTATGTATCACACACGGTTTTGTCTGATCCACGCAAAGAACAGGAAGGACGGCGCAAACCATGAGAAGGTGGGAAGGTGTTTGAAGAACCACCGGTGATCCCATGCACAGCTGAGGAGTTAAGCCATGTCCTAGACAAATGGATTGGAGATGGGGTTGTCGGGCCATTCACCGTGTCCAGGCCACCAACCGAAGAAGAGAGGAAGAATCCTTTATTTTGCAGAATCCATAACTATGTGAAGCACTCCACTAAGGACTGCTGGACCCTTCATGAGACTCTTCCACAAAAAGTTGAGAGAAGGAACCCGGAGCTCACCGAGAAGGAGCCGGAAGTGCAGAGGAACCCCTTACCTAACCACAAAGGAAAAGGGTGGTAGCAAAGTAGTAATACATGGGAACCCAGCAGAGGCGGGAGAATCAAGGATCCTTCCACCCGAGTACGATCAAGACCCTCCAGAAGAATCCTAAGTTCAGGTCACTATTCAATCAACTAGGATTCGGACCAGAAGCAAGAAGAGTGGCCACAGAGTCTCTCATGAGTATAGCAGCAGATTCAGGGGATAGAATGTTTTACAACTGAGTCACATGCTAGTCGAGCTTTCCGGAGACAACTAATGCAATAACTTTCACCGATGAAGACATGGAGATTGAGCACCCGGACCACCGTAGACCCCTTTATCTAATGGCCACCATAAACGGTGTTCAAGTCGGAAGAGCACTGGTGGATACAGGGGCATCACTCAACCTCATAGCCTTGAGTACCTTGGAAGCTGTTGGCTTAGCTGACAGAAGGATCCTGAGGACCCCCATGGAGATAACAGGATTTGGAGGATCGGTGGAAGCAAATGAAGGATACGTGCAGCTAGCCTTAAGGGTAGGGCCCATAGTAGCTTTGACAAGGTTTCATGTGATTAATGCAGAAGTTTCTTATCACGTTTCTTTGGGACGCCCGTGGCTTCATAAACATCGCCTTATTCCATCCACGTTCCACCAATGCATTAAAGGGAGACTAAATGGAAGGCCCATAAGGATCCTCGCCAATCATAATCCTTTCAGCCAGGGAGAAGTGAACTTTGCAGAAACGATGTTTTATGATGAGTTGGAGCCGGATGATGAGAACCCCACCCCGGGGACACCTATCCTAGAAGAAGAAGAAGGAGGAAGGGGCACCGTGACACGAGAAACCCTGTTAGAAAGAAAAAGGCAAAAAAAGGGAGCCCAGCTCTTCAGGATCCCGAGAATGTGTGGTGGTGCGGGAACCTGGGGAAGGTTAATTTATCATTTGTGAAGGTGCACGGACCCGAATGCATTGTGCGGGAAGGTCCCGGACCACCAAGCCGCATGATGGCCCAAGAAGAAATCCAGAAGAACCAGTTAAGGAGGCCCAGATTCAGCCCGAGGAAGAATCAAGGAAGTAGACACGGGAGCAGTAACCAGGATCCCGGAAACCTGTTTTCATTAGCAAGTCAATTGGTGGCTCAAGAAAGAGAACAACTGGTAACCTTACTTCAAAAATACGAGAGATGTGTTTACATGGACTTATGATGAGATGCCTGGTCTAGACCCGGAGTTGGTAGTCCATTCTCTTAATGTGGAACGGGGGTGAGGCCAGTAGTCCAACCAGCCAGGGTCTTCCACACCGAGGTAGAAGCTCAAATAGTCCAAGAAGTCAAGAAATTACTAACAGCTGGTTTTATCAAACCCATCCAACACCCAAAATGGCTTTCCAACATTGTACTGTGAAGAAGAAAAATGGTCAAATCCATGCTTTGTGTAGACTTTCGCAACCTTTGAACAAGGCATGTCCTAAAGATGAGTTCCCCTTGCCCAATATCGACCTCCTTGTAGATTCAGCTGCAGGAAACTCAATGTTCTCGTTTATGGATGGGTACAAAGTGGATACAACCAAATCCGCATGGCAGCCAAAGATGCAGAGAAGACGGCATTCAGAACTCCGATTGGAAACTTTTACTACACTGTAATGCCCTTCGGCCTCAAAAATGCGGGGCCTACGTATCAACGGACCATGACGGCCATTTTCCATGACATGATGCATGAGGAGATGGAAGATTATGTAGACGATATTGTGGTCAAGTCAAAAACCAGAACAGGACATTTCCAAGTACTTGAGCAAGTCTTTGAAAGATGCAGGAAATACAAGTTACGTATGAACCCCATGAAGTGCGCCTTTGGAGTGTCTCTTTGGAAAGTTCCTTGGGTTCCTGGTACATCACAAAGGCATAAGCGTAGACCCAGACCAAGGCCACAGCTATTGCCACGATGAGAAGACCAACTACTGTTAGGGAACTCAAAAGCTTCCCGGGAAGGGTCTCCTATATCGGGAGGTTTGTGCCTGGCTTAGCCTCGGCTACGGCAGGCTTATCCCAACTATTGAAGAAGGGAAATGAATTTACCCGGGGAACAGAGCAGCAGAAGCTTTTCAAAGAATTCGGGGCATTATGAACCATCCGCCCACCCTCCAGGCACCCGACGTGGGCGACCTCTGTTGCTATACTTAGCATCAAACTCTCAGGCAATAGGAGCTTTCTTTGGCACAAGAAGATGACCAAGGAAATGAGCAGCCCATATACTATGTAAGCGAGAACACTCAAGGATACCGAAACCAGGTACCCCAGAATAGAGAAAGCCCGCCTAGTAATCGTTTATGCATCCCAAAGATTGAATAGGTACTTCTCTCACTCACCAAATCCTCTTGGTAACCAAGTCCCACCCCATAAAAGCACTATCGCACCAGCCCCTTCTCACGGGAAGGATGGCACAATGGCTAGTATTGCTCTCACAATATGATATAGGCACAAGAACTCCCAAGGTCAGTAAAGAGCCAGGCCATAGCAGATTTGCTAGCCCAATTCCTGGGGAAGGAAGAAGGCCCGCTGAGCGAAGAAATCCCTGGTGAGGTAGCGATGATGGAGATCCCAGGGAAGAAATGGACCATGAGGTTCGACGGGTCAGCTACAGCAACTTCAAATGGGGTAGGAATTGTGCTAAGCTGTGAAAATGGGGATGTCATGCCCCTGTCTTTTAAGCTTGGTTTTCGTGTTTTAATAATGCGGTGAGTATGAGGCATACTTGATGGGTTGACTATAGCACTCAAAGATAGAAGTGAAACACATGAGTCTTTGGGAGATTCTAATCTTGTAGTCTCCCAAGTGAAAGGTGACTTTGCATTACGGGAACAAAGCTTAGCACCCTACAGGACTTGGGCACAAAGACCGGAAATGGAGTTTCAAACCTTCAAAGATAGAATACACTCAAAGAAGCGAAAACAGATTCGCAGATGCTCTCGCCACCCCGGGATCCCAAATACCATTTGATGGGAGAGATACACCGATAAAAATAGGAAGGCAGGAACATTCTATTGTGAGGATCCTCCAAGGAATGTACCTAGGGGAATCCAAACAGTGGGACTGGAGGGACGAAGTCAAAGAAAGGATGAAAGAGGTAAACCCTAGAGGGAACATCAAAGAGCTAATGGATTACACTCAGATAGAAGGAGAATTGTACAGAAGACCGCCGGGAGGAATACTGTCCAGATGTATCACCGAGAAGGAAGGAAAGTTGAAATTAGAAGAATTACACGCCCAAACATGTGGAGTTGCGGAAAAAGTCAGCCTATACAGGAGGATGCAACGCATGGGGTATTGCGGCCAGATATGGACAAGGAAGCAAGCAGTCATATAGGGGAAATGTAAGGAATGTCGTTTGGCAATCGATAAAGAAGAAAGCTACGCTGTGTTTGTTACAGAAGATTGGCGGGTTCCTTTCATAGGATACCTGGCTCGGGGTATCCCGCCAACCGACAAGGAACTGGCCCATAAGCTCAAGAAACTAGCGTGCAGGTATTTCTTGCAGAATGATATTTTGTTCAAAAAAGGATACCACGGGGATCCCCTCGGATGCCTGGGACCGAAGGAAGCTAGAGAAGTAGTCGAGAGGTGCACTGGAGATTGCGGAAGTCACCTAGGGAAGAGAAGGCTGCACAAGCGATTCGTTGTTGGGGTATTACCGGCCAACGATGAAAAGAGACTCTGAGGAGCTGGTCAGAACATGTCATGCTTGCCAAGTCCTAGGAGATGCGATTCACACTCACCCAAATGTCCTACAGGATATGACGACACCATGGCCTTTTCATACTTGGGGGCTCGATCTCATAGGGCCCATAAACCCTCCATCCAATGGTTATATATGGATCCTGGCAGCCACGGAGTACTTTACAAAATGGGTAGAGGCCATCCCTTTGAAAAAAGCTCTTTTTGGAGCAGCTATAGCAAATTTCATTCGAGACCACATTATTACAAGGTTCGAGATCCCCGGAAGACTTATCGGTGACAATGGAACCCCATTCATAAACAAAGATGTGAAGGGATTAGCTGAAGCATACCACATTAAGCATAGAAGATCTACCCCATACTACCCATAAGGAAACGGCCAAGCTGAAGCTACTAATAGGGTAATATTAAAAATCCTCAAGAAAATGAAGTATGAGTATGGAGGAAAATGGAGTGACCATCCGCGGACGTGCTTTGGGCGTGTAGGAGCTCTGTAAAGACAGCCACAGGATTCTCCCCATTCTCCCTGGTTTATGGAACAGAGGCCATCAGTCCTGTGGAGTTAATCATTCCTACACCAAGGGTGGTTCTCGAGGAAAGTCGGGAAGAAAGTGAAGACGCAAGCACCGAAAAAAGATTAGTAGATCTGGAAGGAGTAGAAGAAGAAAGAGAACGGCCAAAAAAAGGAGCCAAAGATACAAAGCAAAGAATGACCAGAGCATATGCACAAGCAAAGACGCTCAAGAGTGTTCACCAAAGGGCAACTAGTGCTAAGGATGGCGGAGCACGTGAGGAGGAACCCGCCGGGGGCCTTCCAAGTTCACCCTAAAATGGGAAGGACCCCGCATCATCAATACTGACTTATGAAAGTGGATATTATTACCTTGCCAAAGAAGATGGAACAGTCTGAGAACCTATAAACGGGAAATGGTGAAGCAATATTATGCATGAGGACAAGGGGATCCCGATTACCTCGGGGTCCTTTCACCAACTTCACTATCTGCTAAGTTCCTTTTTTATTTTGTCTTTTTATTTTTCAGCCTTTATCAAGAATTCTGGCCTAAGATAATTTTGTTCAGGAACATGTGATACTTTGTGGTCAATGCTGCACCAAAAGACTTTTTCTTTGTTCCAAAAAAAAATGATTATGTTTTAACGGAATTCCTGTTTCTTCAACATTTAAGTTTTTTTCTTTATTGCAAAGACCAAATGTGGATAAATTTAAGGAAGGATACCCGAGTAAAAAAAAAGGGGGAGAGTATGCAATACCCTTTTACATATGGCCCAGGATCCACCTCACAAATAATTTGGATATCCATAAGCAGTCCCAAGTGCATAGGTCTAGGATCACAGAATAAAAGAAAATATCTAGGATACCTAGCCTAGCACTTGGCAAAAGGGGAACCTGTCAAAAGTTCATGAACTGGGACCGTATCTCAAAAAAAAAAAATAATACATAGAGAAGGATACTAGTGTACCCAGTTCAGTACTCGCACAATAAGTCACCAAGTACCTGGACCAGAACTTACAGTGAAGCCTGTGGAAACCATGGTCCAGGACTCGGGAAAGAAAAGAGTCACAAGAAAGTAAAAACAATATATATATCCAAGGAAAAAGGCAGATTTGCATACTAAGAAATAAGTAGCAGTTTTGAAGCACAAAAGAGAAAGCAAAGAGCAGAGCAATGTTCAAAAAAAAAAAAACTTATACAACCCCAAATTGTTTATGTAAATGAAAAAAAAAAAAAGCTAAGGAATGAGGCCGGCCAACAGAGAAGCATCCGGAGAAATAGCAGGAATAGCCAAAGAAGAAAGGATCCTCTGCCGCTTGACTTTCAAATCTTGTAAAACTTTGTGAGCATGAGCCAAAGCTTCCTCAACAACAGCTATCTCGGTGTCTATACTCTTGAATGATTGCCTTTGAAACAGCATATGAGCCAGTAGACGCAAGTGATCCAGCAGGAAAGACAAATTAAACTTGGCCTCTAGAAGGTCCCGCACCACCCCTCTCCATTCCAGAAACTTTTCTTCGGACAACGAATCAACAGAGGAATTCCTTAGAGAAATCAACACAAAGACACAAAGCAACTCCATCAAAATATTGCCTAGAAAAACGCCTCCCCTGAAGCCACCGGTAAAATCCCCGTGACTCTTGAGCGGGCTCTCTAGCAGCGGCAAGCCCTCCACAGGGGAGCAGAAGCGCAGAAGTCGCCATAAGAAGACCCAAAAACATGAAAGTGGCTGGCAAGAAGACTGTTGAATTCCAAAAGATCGAAGCGAGCCAGGAAAGAGGAAAGCTTTGAATCAAGATCTGAGGCAGCCACCTTCGAGGCATCCCCCATCACCGTGTCACCACTTGCGAAAACCCGAGGACTTGCAACCTTTTGCTCTGGATGAAGGTCAGCAACTTCAACAGGTCTCACAATTCCTTCGGGGATAACAGGCTCAGAACCCGCAAAGCCTGTATCAGTATTCAAAAAAAAAAAAAAAAAAAAAAAAAAAAAGGAAGAACAGATTTAGAAGAACAAACCTGTTCCAGTTTCTTGAGGCAGAACCTCTTCTTCCCGATCTCCTGACTTCCCCGAAGATTCCGGGAAGGAACATAAGGCAAGTTGAAGAAAAGGTGAAGGACCAATGGCGAATTGGCTAAAGGAAGGGATAGATGCAGGGGGCTTCGCCATATATTATAAAAAAAAAAGAAGGAGGGGGAAAAGAAAAAGGAAAACACGATGGAACAGCTTGCACTCACCTTCCGAGCTCTCTGATTCTAAAGAAGAGGCAACACTGGGAGCGGGTTTCTCACTGCTTTGACCTAAAAGGAAAAGAAGGAACTCGAGAGAAACTGGAAAAGAAAGTAAAACATAACGCCACTTCAAAAGAAACAAGGTTTACCTGTTTGTTTGGATAAAGGAGTGTCTCCCAAAGCATCCTTATCCGACAAGGATTGAGGAAACACAGTCCTGATAGGACTAGGAGTGCGTGCCAGATGGGGACTTTGAGATGATGGGATCCTAGAAGCTTTGGGATCCCGAGAATCCTGGGAACCTTGCATCGGCTGCCCGGTTTCCTCGGCGGGGTCATCAGGAGGGGGCTCCTCCCCCATAACAGGAAAAATGACAGAAAGAGTTGTGATAGTTTCCTCCCGCAGCCTTGCCGATCCACAGAAGGGGATACCTCCACCTAAAGGAAGGAGAAGCAGAGAAGGCAATACTAAGTAAAAAAAAAAGAGAAAACAACAGGAATGCTAACAACACAACGGAAAGAACAGAAGAAAGGGGAACACACGTACCACGTCGTCTCCGGAAGATTGGCTCTTACCCTTCTTATAATTAGACTTGCGCTTTGACTGCAAAGGAAATCACCACTCGTTAGCAAAATAGAAAAAGAGTGCAACAAAAAAAGAGAGAAGAAGGAAAGAAGTCTTGCCCTTCTCTCTCTCTACTGATTCTCTAGAAGTCTTTTGCTTACTACGAGTACGCCCGAGAGGGTCCTAAAAGAGGTGGGATACCAAACCAGAGGATCCTAAAGAACCATGGATCAAGCGATCCACGGGAACCTGGGGGAAAAGAAGACTCTACCTTGGTCTTCTTCCGGGTCCTTGAAACTAAAGGTTCCCCGACATCCTTGCCTTCCCGAGATGCCAAGTGTGCTTGAGATTTCCCGTTTTCCTTCTTTTCGCCTCGAGCCTATCTCCACACCCCCGTACTTTCGCCAACATCGTGACTTTCATTTTCTTCAACTTAACATCCTTACCTTTAGCAAGAGAGCAGCACTAATTGTCTCTGTTGCACCCTTTTTGATGGGCACCCTGAGGAGGTACCAATGATAAGACTATCACCCAGCCAGGCCTCGGGAAAATCCTGTCCATAAGTCACCCAACCTCCCCTGGAGGCATGCCACTCCGCAAACCCAGTCTTGCTGCTTGCAGCAGCAGAAACAATCCCAGCAGTAGGAAGGGATAAACAGCCTTAAACGATGCTAGAATTCGGGACTTCCCGAACTGTACCAGTGCCAACATAGTCAACAAAAGATTTCTGTACTCTTCTCCAATAACTGGTATAGCCACTGGAAACAAAGACTCCTCTCTGGGAGTTAGGCACTACAAACTCGGGGCTCCTCCGCGACCAATAAGAAAAGGCCTGCAGACCTCAAGAAAGGATCCAAGGAAGGAAGGGATGGCACCACATCCTTAAAAACTGGCGGAATGTCTTGATCAAAACCAAACTGTCGGAGCACCCGGTGTGCTGAATAATGAGTGTACTTTGGGCCACTTGAAGAAGGCACGGGAAGCCAGGAGGGGCTAATGCAGGCAAGATAAGCCAGACTGCCCTCATCACCACGGCGCAAGTCGAAGGTATTACTGTTGAAGATAAAAAGAAGACAACACAGAATCACACGCAAAGCCAGGACCAAACTCACGAGGGGATCTCCAACATAAGCTCCCCGCTTGGTCAAACAACTCCACAAGATTGAGGCCACCACCTTTTAAGCTAATCCAACGGAAAATAATGGGAAAGGCATCAGTAGAATTGCCACAAAGACCCTTCACTATGTCGGGGGATCCTTGGAACTTGTCTTTCACAAACTTCAAATTTCTACACTTAGCCAACGTAGCTGCAGAACGGTCCCACATGAAAATCTGAAGAATGGCACAGTGAAGAGATGAAGTAATCACATAGCAAGAGTCACCCTCGGCCTCATCTCCATGAAGCTGGTCCAGTTGAGAATAAACGTGACCCAAAAACAGAGGGGCTAAAGGATATTGGGTACCTCGAGCCAATTTGATTGCCAACGGAAAAAGTGAAGACTTAACTCCGCACCAGGGAACTCACTAAACAAAAATTTACTAAGCCAAAAGGCCAGGAAACCGCCCACCTCACTTCCTTATCCTTTTCACGAGAGAGGGTCATCACCCATCTCCCCATCCTAGCTTGGCTTACCACCGGAGAGGCGGAGCGACCACCAAAATGACCAAATAATTTCTCTTCTACCACGAGATCCTCACCAGAAAGATCAATATCAAAGGGATTCTCTTCACCAAACACCGGAAGGAGGAAGTTATTAACCACATCCTCCAAGGTGATCGTCAATTCACCAAAAGAGAAAAGAAAAAAGTATGAAGGGAAGGACACCAACGACGCACTGCGGATGCCCGAGCCCTTTGGCGTCTCGAAACCCTCAAGGTTTTCGGAAATAGCCACTGCCTTTAGGATGCCGGCGCGCCCAAACGACCCACAAACTCAAAGATCGACAGTTTCTTGTCTACCCATATGGGCCAACCCCGAATCTTCCCGCCACAAAATCAAAAAAAATAGGAACCGCCTCTCGGATTCCTTGTCCGATCTGGAGATCAAAAATCTCTCTAGGGTCGGGGAACCCGGGCGGAACGGGCGAAACCCGCTTGGCCAGAAAAATAGCCAAACGTGAGGGGATGGAGGAGCCTCACCATGAGATATATGAGGGAAAAATAAACTGGGAGAATACCAAGGATCCCGTAGAGGGAAGGCTGGACGCTCAACAACCTCATGAGAATCGCTCGGAGCAAAACCAGAAGAACCTTCACCCTCGGAAGGACTGGGAGTACGCTCTCTCCTCTTTCGAGAAGAAGAAGAAGCCATGGAAACACACACACTATGAGAAGAAAAGAGATTGAAGGTGCGAAAAAGGAAGACTAGAGTAACAGAGAAGAAGAGAAAAAGAAAGAGAAACACAAAGAGCGAAAAAACCCAGAGAAGCAAAGTGATAAGATGAAACGGCTACAATAAAGGCGCAAATAGCAGTTGGGGAAAACAGTTTATGAAAAGACGCGCCAGTTGCCAAAGAATTTAATTTGAAGTAGGGATTACAGCGAGTTATTAATGAGAAGTAACGGAAACGAGGAAAGTGGGTAGAGGAGTTTCACCTCAAATACCCAACTGCCACGTCCCGTATAAAGAGGAAGCTGCGAAAGAATAAGGGAATACAACACGCAAAAAAAGAGGTGACTAGAAGAAGCAGAAAAGAGCCGGGATCCCAAGTAAATAGGAAGGGAACCCAGTAGAAGTTGAAAAAGGGGGATACCACAAAAACCTAAGGAAACCTAAATCACTCACGCGTGGGCTTCGGGCAACCCACGAGCTCGGGGGCTAAATGTTGAGGTCTAAAAATCACAGTAAAATAAGCCCAAGAAAGAATAAGCTAAGCCCAAGAAAGAGTGAGTTAAGCCCAGAGAAGAAAAAGACCAAGTCCAAAGGGATTATACAAAAGGCCCCGAGGATCACGAAGCCCCTTAAAAGGAAAAGCAACCAAAGAAGAAAAAGAGAGAACATCACAGCAAAGTATGAGACGCAAGGATCCTCAGGCACCATCAATAAGCGCAAAGAAAAAGAAGACCAGGACAGATCGATAGAAAGAAAAACAAGAAAAAAACAAAAGGACGCAAGCGACCCTTCATGGCACAGACAGAAAAGGCGTCGAGGAACCAAAACAAGGAAGAAGAATGGTAACAAAACGATTTCAAAAGAGCAGAACAGGATTCCGCCCAAATAGGAAAGAAACGGAAAAGTAAAAGACGCGAGAAGTGAGGATACCGAGAAGGGCATACCTCAGCACATCCCAAAGAGGATGGCCAACCAGAAGCTTTCGAAGGAATCAGAACCAAGAGAAGGAAAGAATGAGAGAAAACGGAAAAGGGGACTTACCGAGATGATGAGGACAGAACATGCTCTGTTTGCAAAAGACCAAAACAGGGGAACCAACGGTTCCCCAAGACGCCCTTAAAACTCCACTATAAAAGGAGAGGATGGGTTGTGAAGAAAGCAGCGAGAAAAAAAAAGAAAGGAACACAATAGAAAGAAGAGATTCTCTAGGAAAAATTATCAGAAAGTTTAGGCAGAAAGAAAATACTAAGGGAAAACAAAAATCGCTTCCCGATATCCTGTAAAAGCAACTATGGCACATACTCGGATCCAACGAGAATCAAACTTCGCAAGTTTTGAAGGCTGAAATAGCCATTCAAGGCTGCAATTTTTGAGCTTGATTGGACCTTGTATCACGTCCTAGTAAGCTTGCTATAATCAAACAGATATTGCTTTAATGAAATATTGTTCCCAGGATCCCCACAATTACTTCTTTTTTATTGTCTTGCTAATCCCGCTTAATCTTTCTTTTCGAACTTACGTTGTTAATTTTGGCACTCCTCGATATCCTTGTTTGTCATCTTTTTGTATGTTGTCAGGAACATTCTCTGCATTCACTTGATTCTTAAACAGCCATTTAGCTGCGGTGAGTCAAGGCCCAGTCCACCAAATCCTTTTTTTTTTTTTCTTTTTCATTCAGGCTCGGGATCCTTGGGCCCGAGTATCCCGAAAAAGACACTCTCACAAAGAGAAATTTGTGTTTTAGCCTAGAAGTGCTCATCTAAGCATTCAAAAGAAAATTGTGTATAGGCCTAGAAATGTTCATCTAAGCATGTAAGAGAAAACCAATAATACATAGGCATGTTCATCCAAGCATAGCATAAAAGAAGTGAATAATAATTTGTAAGCATTTATTCTAGCATGTATAAAGAATTAAAAAAAAAAAAAAGTTAACTACTTACCAACATAAATTAAAAGGGGAAATGATCACCTAAAGGGCTAGGGAGAAAGTAAGAAAGTACTCAACTACAACCAAAATAAGAACAATGGTTGCTCAATAGTTTTTTTTTCTGCTTTCTCACTAGCTCTCTAGAGGGAATTCGGGGTCCAGAAAATGGAAGAGGTCTTCTCTATTTATAGGGGAAGGGATGGCTTAGCTTTAAAGCTAAGTTATTAGCTTTCTTCTGAAGCTAAGGGAGGAGATAATCTGTTTAAATGAGTTGGGGACGGATTTGGTGTTGATCCCCATTCAAATTTTGAAATGATGCTGCACCTGCTTCATATTTTGGCTCTAATTTTCCGCTAAAAATTCCAATTGATTCAAGATGGGTGTTTTTTGAAAGGAAATTCAATTATCTACAACTTTTTCAGAAATAGAGAAAGCCAAATTTTAACGTTATCTATGCCAAAAATGTGTTTCAAATTGCTGCTAAAAATAGTAACGTCTTTTGAGCATTTTTGAATTTTTTCATAGGCTGTATATGTTTCTTTACCCAATTTATTTTTCAAAAATATTTCTTCTGAAGCAAAGGGAAAGGATAAGTCTATTAGATAGGCTTGAACAGATTTGACATTGAACTCATTTGTAATTTTGAGAGAAAATTGAAGATAATGCTGAATTTGTGTTGTCTTCTGCACCTATTTCGTATTTTGGTCATAACTTGCTGCTCAAAATTCCAATTGATTCAGGATTGATTTTTTTTGAAAGGAAATTTAATTCTCTACAACTTTTATAGAAATAGAGAAATCCAAATTTCAATTTTTTTCTGACCAAAAATGCAATTCAAGTTACTGCTGAAGATAATGACTTTTTTTTTAGCATTTTTCTGTTTTTTTGAATTTTTCATGGATCATATCTCCAGAATTTTTTTTTTTTTTTTTAAAAAAAGAGCAGATAAGATGCCATAAAGAAAAACATTTTTTATTATTTCTTAAAAAAAAATTAAATAAAATGAAATCCTATAAAAAAATCACACTTAATTAATTAATTCTTGTGAGAACCAATCAAAATTAAGTGTTCAGAATAGGATGTGATCAGGCCCATCGTATAGGCGAGTCATGATCATTGAAAATTGTTTGTATGATAACTTTTGATCAGGTAGTCTGATCAAAACCCATGACATACCATTATGATCGTTAGAACATCAAGATTTGTTTTGTATCACAAATCTGAAGATCTACTGGTTGGTTAAATGCAAGTTGTAAAATGGGGTATCTACTGACTGCCATAAACCCCTTACTCTCTTAGTTTGCATTGCCTTGGGCATGCGGTGACCCTTTCTCACTTTTCTACCTCATACACCGCCCATGGGATGCTATTTCTTTCTTTCCTGGCTTCTTTGAGCATGCTTGCCTCTTCAAGACCCATTATTTATTTGTTAGGCCTATGATCTATTATTCCTACCGCTTGGGCTTAATGGATTTTTTTGTTATCTATCTTGTCAATGCTATGTAGACCTCCTTATTGGGCTTTTCTGTCTACCTGGACCACTACAAATGGCCTTCAACAACCATTATATAGTAAAATGAGATTTACATCATTTGAAAGTAAATTAGACTCTAAAAAATGGATTAGTTTAACATAAATTCAATGTTTCACATAATTTATTGCTCAATAGTTGGTGAAATTAATAAAATGAGAAGTTTAAACAATTAATTTTGCCACTTTTGGTCGAAATAGCACTTTCATGTAAGTGCTAAAGATAGAAGGACAACTATCAAGAGCCTTATAACTAAATAGTATTGTTTGATTCTCCCAAAAGGGAGAACATAATTTGATTCCCTTATTTATTATATAAAAAAGGTAGAGAGTTATACATTGAATTTTGGTTGAATGAAAAATCAAAATCAGTAAGTGCAGGTAAGCTAATTAGACAATAGCTCTTTCAATTTTTTTTTTTTTTTTTTTTTTTTTTTTTTTTTTTTTTTGTGTTGCAATCACTACTACAAACATTTTTTTATGATTTTTTTCAAAAGATAATAATAAAATTATAAAACAAGGTTACAAATAAAGCAATGAACATAATTTATAAGTTCCATGCACGAACGCTATGTAGATATTGTAACATCTAACAAATACGAGTTTATCCCTTTAATTTCTCAACAATATTTGTTCAAAACACTTACAAAAGAATTAATTTACTCTTGAATCAATAGTAAATAATACAAAATAATTTCAATTGTCACATGACTCAGAGCAATAAACTTATAATATCTAGTTCACAAACCTACAATTTTTCCCGATCTCATCCTCGATCGCTTCTTGTAAGCAAATCAACGCAACCCATTTTCACCATAGCTGCAGCAAATTTATAAGCCCATGTTTCACCTTGCCTTGCATTATTCCCGACAATTCCAACCGTTGAAAGGCTGCTCAAAAGAGATTGATCAAAGGTCAATTAGCCATGGTGATTTTTCAAATTTATATAGTACTTATTATCAAGCCTATATGGTGTAAGTACATCAAGTGGCACAGTAGGATCATCATTGCCAGTATTTTATAGACACTTGGCCTTTAAGTCTCTTGCAAATACGGGATCCATTGAAGGGTCTTGTGGATTTGTTTCATTGAAAGTGTATAAACGCTTTGAGAAAGAAGAACAATGTGACCTTCCTGAGAATGTGCCCCAGAAAGTGTCACCATTTCATCAAGACTAAGTCATTTTTGTGCAAATCTTTGGTCTAGTTCTTTGAGCATTGAAGTTAGGTGGTGGAAAGTTTTGAATAGGCTCTTCTTCACGTGATACCTTGCCATCCCGACGTCCGATGGAACTTTGTAACTTATGCCTCCAACTTAATTTGTAAGTATTATTGTCGTGAGCAACAAATGCAATAATGTTTGCACAAGAGATTGTTTGTGGGCATTGAGCTTCAAGTTCAGCCTTTGCATCAAATATCACTTCAAAACCTCTTAAACTTGGATTGTTGATCTGGACTGTCTTTCTCCATTTGGATTTCAGAGAGTTGAGTCAAGTAGGACAAAGGCATAACAACCCCGCCATAGATAACATAGAAAATGTTAATTAACTCTTACAGTTTGGTAATTAAGGCCTTGTTTGGATGCTTTTTTTTTATCACTCAATTTCCGTCACTCATCACTCATCACTTAAAATACCCTACCCGTTTGGCACCATTACTCACTTATCATCACTCAATATTTTTCACACTATTTTGGGCGTCATACCTATCATTAGATGTACCCAAACCGGTGGAAGATACCCCCCATTTTGTATCAAATCAGGTTCTTATGGATGTAATCTCTATGGATAATTGTCCAAATCAATGAAAGGTGTATGATGTTTGTTATCAAAAAAAAAAAAAAAAAAAAAAGATGTACCCAAACTCACCGAACCTAGTGAAAAAAAAAAAAAAAAAAAAAAAACTGAACCCAGTGAAAGAAGAAAAAAAAAACCCCAAAAACTGAACCTAGTGAAAAAAAAAAAAAAAAAAAAAAAAAAAAAAAGATGAAGAAACACACACACCGAACCTAGTGAAGGGAAAAAAAAAAAAAAAAAAAAAGGTCAAAAGTTGCGGCTAAGTTTGACAGTGAGTCCTTCCATGTAGTGTTATTTACAAAAATATCATTGAAAACAGAGTTATGGAAACTAAAAATAACTAAAATTTGTTTTCAGTTTTCATAACTCATAATTCAAAAATCAGAGAACTGAGTTATGAAAACAGAGTTACGGCACTGCCAAACGGACTTTTAGCTATGGGTCTCACTATTTTTGAGTTATGAGTTATAAAAACAGAAATTTGAGTTATAGAAATTGATGAACCAAACAGTCTCTAAGTAACGTATAATATAAAGGTAGATTCTTTTAGCGGAGGAAAAAAGAAAGGGAAAAGGAGAAAGGGCTATAAATTTAGGTACAGATTCTGTTGAACATATAACACGTTAGTTGCTGTTACAAAGAGCTAACGTACCCTGACAAAACAATCAACGAAAATGCATTCTGATGAGGCCAGCGGCTGGGCCAGGGTTGCTTGACACAGCTTTGTTCACGGTGTTTCTCACAATGGTCTCTGCAGAAAGACAAGTTGATTGATAGTAATCCACTTTGAGTGATGGCATTGTCAGCGACATTGACACCATCATAGACATAGTAACAAAGAAAACCAAGCAAAATTTGATGGTTGCCATAGTTAAGCTACAACCCAAATATGAAACACCCCAATACTGTAAAGAGTGAATGAATAAGACTCAGAGAACAGAGCAAAGAAAGAACAGATAAAGAAGAATATTATAAGCAAGAAGGAGATGAAGATGAAGGTTGATGTTAACCAAGTATTTATAGGAAAGAATTAAGTGAAGATGGGATTGCCAGTTTTACTTTGTAAACCAAAGCGTGTATAGTTGCATAGAAGAAAGGTATGAAGCTTTCTAAGTTTAAGAGTTTCCACGGTAACAAAGAGGAAACAGCCCTCTTTGGCACACTCCAACGTACAGTTGATACAAAAGCCTATTAGCTTTTGTGTGGGTGGTTATGTATTTTCTTTTGACTTTCATGGATGTCGACTTGGCTATGGAGAGGGTAAGAAGGTAAATTACCGTACGTATATACCCTACATATATACATGCATGTTATGCATACTAGGTCAGTGAGCTTAATTTTCAGTATCTTTCACTTATTGTTTAGGGGTTCTAGCTTTTCATGATATTTTAACAACTTTGATTAGGACAAGGAAATGGAGGAAAAGAACTGAAAGGAATAGTGGATCCCACCATTATCTTCTGTTTGAGAGTTTTTCAAGAGAGAGTATTGGAACAAGTTATAGGGAAGATCATTTTCCTCAATAATGAAGAGAAATGAATTTTTCATCACTCTTTTTTATTTATTTAATAATTCAATATTTTTTTTTGAGAAATAATTACAACATACTGTTAATCTCGCAGCTCGAACTCTTTCCCCTCTAAACTCTCAAGTACTTTGTACATGAGGAGATGACAATTCAGTTACAAGACTTTTGGCTAATAATTCAATAGTTGGTAAAGAAAAACTTGAACATTGTATATCTTTGTTAGAAGATCCATAGATGCCATCCCTATTTAAAAGGAAATAAATAAAATGTAAGAAATTAATAGTAAAACTATTTTATTTTTCATTTTATTTAATAGATTTCAAATAGACTAGGAAACTAGAATTTTTTTAATCTATCTCTTTCTATTCCATTTTATTTTTATTAAAATTTATTTTTCTCACTTCTTGCATGCACTATACAAATATATTGAGAAAACAAGTGACCAACCAAGTAATTATTCAATATTCTTAAAATACAGTGATATGCTCTCTTTTTTTATACAACATAGAAATTCTACATTAACTTAATCTAAATGTATATGTATGTGAAACTCCTTTCTAGAGACTTGAATCCCGACCCTTACCTCCCACACCCCACAAGTATATAATACTTATGGAGTGACTTATACTCTCTCTCTCTATATATATATCAAAACATTAGTGTAACTTAATTAAGCTTTCTATTCTTTCTTGATTCATCAATAAAGTTCACATTTTATTTAGAATGCTCTTAGTTTAATATTGGTATTAGAGTATAAAATCCTAAGTTCAATCCTTATCTTCTCTACTCTACCTCTTATTTAAAATTCCACGTGTTGGGTCTCACCTATTAAAAAGTAATTTTGGCCCACATGTGAGAGAGAGTGTTAGAATTGTGTTGTTAAATAATTAAATTTACCATATATATCCCTGATAATTTAATATTTTGGAACAATCAGTAATTTAACACTAATTAAATTTGTAGTTAAATTTGCCATTCACATATTATAGGAGGGAATACCTAAAAATTTCCATGATTAAGCATGATAATTAGCTAGGTCTTCCATTGACCAAGTAGCTAGCATTTCATCATCAATTGGAACTCATTTAAGATGATCATTTATACATTATTCTAAGGTTATTCTCTATCCTTTGAAATGAGTCCGAATCTTTTATCCCACACTTCCTACTCTACTATATACTCCACAAACAAAAACATGCCACATGTTCATCTATTTAATTAAATACTAAATTTATGCATTCTATTATTTCAATTTCCTAATATATATAAATATATATATAACCCATCATATTTAGAAAATTGAAATAATAGAAGGCATAAATTTAGTATTTAATTAAATAAATGAACATGTGGCATATTTTCTTTTGTGGATTATATAGTGGAGCAGAAAGAGTGAGATAGAAGATTTAGACTCCTTTGAAATGCCTTTCTCAGCTTAGTAATCCCAACTTTTATTTCGTTGACAAAACAAAATGATTAGTTGTGAAAAGATAACTTGTAGTTTAGTTCAACCACTCACTATTTCTCACACCTTTCTTCATAATTTTTTTTAGTTACGCTAGATAAAAAATTCACATATTCCGTCATATTAAGGGTTTATTAGGATACCGCTTATTACTAAAAACTAAAAACACTATAGAAAAATAATTTTTAAAGGTGTGAAAAATGTCATAGGATCCAATTTTAAATAAAAATTTGCTGAAATTTGTACTAAGAAACGTAGTGCATGAGACCCACACAAAGAACTTAATGCAACTGCACTAAGAAACGTGCAAAATGCGCTTCCCAAACTCATAGTAAACAACCATTCACTTGATATAGGGCCACTAAAACACATGGATGAGAGAGTGGGTATGACAATTTTTTGAAATTTTTTGGTAAGTAATTAAAATTTATCATAATATTTTTTCCATTTGACAATTGTTTAATGGATCGTAAGAAAATCCGTGGGCTATTTGTTCACATCATGTTTAAAATTATTAGCTAGGAAAATGCACTATAATGGATATCTTGTGGTTGTAAATGTCTTGAATTTGTTGTGTTATTTAAGAAGAGCTATGATTTCGATGATGAAATAAAGCATTTTTTTCATTCATTCATTTTTTTTTCTTTTTTTGGTGGGAGAAGGGGTAATGACTAACTAAAAGAAAAATGATGTTCAAAATTGTTTACTTACCTTTATAAGAAGAATTAGGGCTTAAATCCCCCATCTTCCATTGAATAACTGAATTAATGGACTATTGAAAAGGATAATACTCTTTATTTTTTTTTTAATAATTAAATAATTAGATAGAGAAAGTTCAATGGAAATAAAAAAAACATGGCACTGTATTGGGCCTCAAAGCCTAATGTCAGGGATGTTTTGCGACAAAGGCCAAAAAATGCCAGAACGGCCCAATTCTCTCCTTGGGTTCTTTAGAAGTGTTTATTTGTGGAGAGTCAAGCCCAAAATTCCAAATGTAAAATGAACAAAGGCTAATAGTGCTTTAATAAGAGAGAAATTGAAATGCCATAACTGAAATTCTAGAAAATGATGAAAAAGTACACAAGTCTAAAATTTCAACCCACAATCAGCAAGAAGAGGAAATCAAAAGAGTTTGTGCGAAAGAGAGGAAAGACTCCCCTATATCCATATTTCCACTCCTAAACTTTAGAATGGTAAGAATGTTGGTGGGCTGAATGAGCTTTTGCTCTAAAGTTTTGATTATGTGGGTAAAACGTGGTTGGTGGGTTTTTGAGTGAAGAGAGAGTTTTATATTGAATTTGGAGTGTTGCTAATGACTAGGTTTTGGGTAGAGAGAGAGGCTTTGGACCTTCTAAGTGCTATTTCCATGATTTGGTGTAGTTTGCTTTATATTTAGGAAATAAGTTGGTTGCTTTTTACATAATTTTGGAAATAAAGGAGTTTGCTCTAATTAGTGCCTTTTGTCAACCATTTCAGATTATTGGAATACTCACCTAAGTGAGGACTAGTAGCTGGAGTTGGCCAAAGAGAGCCAACTATGTTTTAAAGGCAAAAATGGTTAGGGCAAAAACTTTGGGCAATAGACACCAAAGTATAATAGTTCTTTTGGGGTGGAAATTTTAGGTATAAATCCTTCTCCATGAGCCTAAGGTGCAACCAGTGTCCCTTACCGCTTGGTAGCACGCACGGGCTGCCTCATGCAAAAGATCCGAAAGAAACCAACTCATACCCTCAAAATCACACTTCCTTAATGTCCCTCAATATGTTACATGGGTTTGAGCCATGCTTAAAAGAATAAAATATAATAAAATCCATGAATTGAGCCCAAAAGGAAGTTGGGCTTGTATAAAATTTGTCACAAAAATGGGTATCAATGTTAGCCCCTTGAGCACACATAGCACTTGTGGCATGCGTGTGAGTAATTGAGGTTTCCCATTGCTTGTAAATGTTGTGAGTTTGGGAATTAGTTTACCCAAATGATTTATTTTTTGTTGAGAAGATATGAGTTTATGAAGCCCGTTTGTAAATATATCGTGGCTCGTGGAGTCCACCTGTAGAAAACTCTTGGGTCAAAGAAGCTCATATATGTCAAGATGTCATGGATCGTGAAGTTCAAGTAAATTGACTTGTGTCCAAATGATAGTTTCAACCCGTAACACTCCTTGATTTTTATGTCCTCATTGATAGAATCAACAAGCATTAAAGGATCCATTGCATGTTTTAGTTGGGCATATTGCTAGAGTAAGATTCAAGAAGATCAAAGAAGCACTTAATGGGTTTGTGGGGCCCAATAGTATATGGGTCCGGCCCACTCGCTTATGGGAAGTCCACCGGCCCTAAACTGAAGGAGGCCAGGCCCAAGCTCAAAGCTAGGAAACATAAAGTGGCCCGAAAATACAGCCGAGGACGGTTTCGTCCTCGGCAGACCCAAATTCCCATGGATTAAAGTGGAACACGAGCAAGCTTGAAAGATGAGAAAATATCTTGGGGAAGTTGTCCTTATTACCCTTCCCCGACTCGACACGCCCCGACAGAGCCGGGTTCTTAGGCTTTATGGATTATCTCCAACAATTTTGGGATTAGACTGATGGGACAAATATCTGTCCTGGAAAGATCGACCCTACACGTGGACGAGGGACAACGAGCGTAGGCTAGTATAAAAGAGAATGTTATGTAACCAAGGGGGGGCTCCCAACTCGCTTCCGGAGAAAAACTTGAGGAAGGAGAATACCCGGACAATATACGCAGGCCACCACAAAAAACCCACCGACGGGTAACCGGGGACAACATCAACGCTCCTCGGACATGATCCGAGGAGCCAAATCCCTCAAGTTACAAGGTTGTAAGGCCTGAATATCCAGCCCAAAGCCTTTTCTTGTATTGGTTCACCTAAGGTCCGGCCTGAAACAACGCCCCGTGACCCAACGCTGGCCTTTCAAGCCCACTCTCTACAAATATTATTGTGAGGGACTTTCCGTGTGCGAGCCCAACATCGTTGTTGGGCCGTTAAAGATCTGTGTGTCCCTACAATTGGCGCGCCGTCGTGGGGAGGCTTGCGCGTTGGCGCAGGAGGCGTTGAGTCTACTCTCTAGCCACTGAGATTTGTGGGATTTCCTCCATCTCCGGCGACATGCGATTGTTGCTCACACACAAACCTGCTAGGGGCTACACACCTGCAGTGTCAACAGCGTGGGCAGCTCTAGGGGCTTCCGGCCTCAGGCCAAATCTCCCCGCCATGGTCTAGGGGCTGACCTTCGAAAAACAAATATATACAAAAGAAAAAATATATATATATATATATACAAGTCTTGGACAGAACCAAGGCATTGCATGGTCTTCGGACTCAAGCCTATGGGGAAACCAAGTACTCAAACAGTCTTGGACAGAACCAAGGCATTGCATGGTCTTCGAACTCAAGCCTATGGGGAAACCAAGCACTCAAAACAGTCTCGGACAGAACCAAGGCATTGCATGGTCTTGGACTCAAGCCTATGGGGAAACCAAGCACTCAAAACAGTCTCGGACAGAACCAAGGCATTGCATGGTCTTCGGACTCAAGCCTATGGGGAAACCAAGTACTCAAAACAGTCTCGGACAGAACCAAGGCATTGCACGGTCTTCTGGACTCAAGCCTATGGGGAAACCAAGCACTCAAAACAGTCTCGGACAGAACCAAGGCATTGCATGGTCTTCGGACTCAAGCCTATGGGGAAACCAAGTACTCAAAACAGTCTCGGACAGAACCAAGGCATTGCATGGTCTTGGACTCAAGCCTATGGGGAAACCAAGCACTCAAAACAGTCTCGGACAGAACCAAGACATTGCATGGTCTTCGGACTCAAGCCTATGGGGAAACCAAGTACTCAAAACAGTCTTGGACAGAACCAAGGCATTGCATTGTCTTCGGACTCAAGCCTATGGGGAAACCAAGCACTCAAAACAGTCTCGGACAGAATCAAGGCATTGCATGGTCTTCGGACTCAAGCCTATGGGGAAACCAAGCACTCAAACAGTCTTGGACAGAACCAAGGCATTGCATGGTCTTCGGACTCAAGCCTATGGGGAAACCAAGCACTCAAAACAGTCTCGGATAGAACCAAGGCATTGCATGGTCTTCGGACTCAAGCCTATGGGGGAAACCAAGTACAAAAAAGTTTTGGACAGAACCAAGGCATTGCATGGTCTTCGGACTCAAGCCTATGGGGAAACCAAGTACAAAAAAGTTTTGGACAGAACCAAGGCATTGCATGGTCTTCGGACTCAAGCCTATGGGGAAACCAAGTACAAAAAAGTTTTGGACAGAACCAAGGCATTGCATGGTCTTCGGACTCAATCTTATGGGGAAACCAAGTACAAAAAAGTTTTGGACAGAACCAAGGCATTGCATGGTCCTCGGACCCAAGCCTATGGGGAAACCAAGTACTCAAAAAAAAAGTTTTGGACAGAACCAAGGCATTGCATGGTCCTCGGACTCAAGCCTATGGGGAAACCGAGTACACAAAAGAAAAACCAAATACACAAAAGCACAGTAGGAGTACCCTACTTCCCATTCGACAGACCGGATGGATTATTAGGAGGACACCATTCGTGGGCGATATTCGCGCGTTTATCACAGAATATTCGATCGCTACCCGGTCGATTTCTAAGTTTGATTCATTACGAATTATCGATATAATGCTTGATAATCTTGGTAAATTAGAATTAGTTAGGTCATGCTTCAAGATATCTTGCTCTAAATATTCTCGAAGCAACACATACATGGAGCACACTCATTCACAAAGTAATCTTTCCCAAAAGATCAGTGCCTAAAACATGTAAACAAGTTTCTATTTTTTATTAAAACAAAGAAGTAGTACAGCATACAATGAAAAGCTGGAATCAGCCTACGTCAAAGCTCACTACACAAGCAAAAAAGAAAAATACAAGAAAGCTAGAGAAAGCCGAGGAGGTAGGTCGGAGGATAGGTTGGCTACAGCTCCAAGACTTTACTCTTCCCTCGTGCTCTTGCATGCCCATGACTCAGGCAGCAAAAGAAACCCAACTTGAACCCGACACCGTTGAAGGAAAGGTGCCGGGAGTGGGAAGTTGAGGGGCTTTCTCTAAACATTCGCCTCGCCTACCGCAGCGAGGCGCTGATGGCGGAGAATCTTTCTTCTGACATACCAAAGTTCTGGCATGAACAGAACCTGCTTCGGATTTTGGCTAAAAGAGGGAGAGGCACCCTTCCCCCTCGGTCGAGATGGAGTACTCTCTCTGAACTTGTGCTTCCTGTGCCCATACCTTACTATTATAAGTCTCATGAGGACACGGTGCTTCCGCGGCGGAGAGAGTTCTTTCTTCCCAACCCTCGCCTTCAACATGTTATGCTAAGGGAGGAGGGCTCCGGATATGGGAGTTATGATGGGGGAGAAAACTAAAAGGATTGGTGTGTATATAAAGCAACTCTCCCTCCCTCCCTCCTATTTATTTGAAAAGACAAGATGATGGCGGTCAACTCACGCGGCGTCCCAAGGAGCACTACGGACAAAGTGGTTTTGGCTCAACTTCCAACGTCAACTGCAACCACAAGATTAAAGGAGCCTCGTAAAGGTGCACCTCGATCCTTGGGGCGTCGGGGAATCTGCGTGGCCAGAGGTTGCAGAAATATCTCTTAATTCGTGGGCTAATTGAATTCGCGGCCCAGGCCCGCTTTGCGTAAGGGCCCGGGGACACCCTGTTTAGCGCCTCGGGAAATGCTTGATGAAAGGGAAAATCTGAACTCAAAGTCTTGGACAGAACCTAAGACTTGCATGGTCCTCGGACTCAAGCTTAAGGGGAAACCAAGTACCGAGAAAAACTCAAGGTCTTGGACAGAACCTAAGACTTGCATGGTCCTCGGACTCAAGCTTAAGGGGAAACCAAGTGCTGAGAAAAACTCAAGGTCTTGGACAGAACCTAAGACTTGCATGGTCCTCGGACTCAAGCTTAAGGGGACACCAAGTACGGAGAAAGACGCCTTGAGGTCTTGGGACAGAACCTAAGACTTGCATGGTCCTCGGACTCAAGCTTAAGGGGAAACCAAGTGCTGAGAAAAACTCAAGGTCTTGGACAGAACCTAAGACTTGCATGGTCCTCGGACTCAAGCTTAAGGGGACACCAAGTACGGAGAAAGACGCAGGTCTTGGACAGAACCTAAGACTTGCATGGTCCTCGGACTCAAGCTTAAGGGGACACCAAGTACGGAGAAAGACGCAGGTCTTGGACAGAACCTAAGACTTGCATGGTCCTCGAACTCAAGCCTAAGGGAAAAACCCAGTACATAAGATAAAAAGCACAAGTCCTAAACAAAACCCAGGTTTTGCAAAGTCCTCGGGCTCAGGCTTTTTGGGAAATGAACTGCTCGGATGAAGAAGTTTCTCAACTCAATACTGGAAAAGGTTAAGGTTCGCGTATCATGGAGATGGCGAAACGACCTAATGATCGTCAACCTAAGGAGGCTGTTCATCCGGAGGGTAACATGTCCTCGGATAACTACTTCTTACACCTTATCGAGCATTTAGTCCCCATCTCGGCTAATTTTTAAGATAAGTCTCGTTCCTCACTGGTCGGATTGTTATGTTAAATAATAATTTTGTTAAAGTTATTGTGGCATCTTTTTATTAGCGATTATTTTGGCCTTAGTTATCATTGATTCAAATGCTATACTATTGTGCCGAGCAGTGCTAGCAAATTTATTAAAACAAATAAACAAAACATACAAAACAGAATAATAATAACTTTTATTAATGTAAAAAAAATTATTACAATGTACAAGGAAAGACTTAAACAAGCCTATACAAAAAATGAACTGCTAAAGCAGTAACAACATCCGTAGTACGGATAAGTAAACAGTCAAGCGTCTTCTAAACTCGCCTTCAAAGTCTCTCTAAAATCTCTCGCTTCTTGATCTTGCTCATACCAGGAGAAGAACCTTATATAGAAAAGATGAAGGAGAAGGAAGAAGAATTGGAACACATGGAAGCACTTAAGCAAACTCTTATTCTTCAAGAATGCAAAGGAAAAAGAAGATGGAGGACATGAGCAAAAGAAGGAGGAGAAGAAGAGGGAAGAAATGAAAAGAAAAAGAAAGGAGCAAAAGAGGGAGAAAGAGAAACACCAAGACGGAGCCGGTGGTGGAAAGAAGAAGAAAGAAAAGTAAAGGATGGCGCCAGTGAACGAAGAGAGGAAAAAGCCGGGGCATTTAGTCCCCGCCTCAATCCTAACTCTTGGCACACTGGAGCCATATTAAGTGTGCTCATGAGAGAGCGGATGGAGATGACAAGGGAGGCTTTCGACTCGGTCACACCGAAGTGAGGTGTGACGAGTCCCCGCTTCGGATTTTGGCTAAAAGAATGGGGAGGCAGATCTTGAGCCTCCGCCATCCTTGCCCCGACCGAGCCATCACAAGTTTTGTTAGGACATGGCGTTTCCGGGAAAGGAAGGGTTTGTTCATGGCAGATTACTATAAGAGAGGTATTATTGAATAGGGAGTAACCGGATGGAGGAAGTGGACTGCGGGAAGGACGTGAGGGATTCAGATATGAGAAAGTCACCTTCTGTCTTCTCTCTTCATATAGGGGACGAAGAAGAGGGTATATAACGCGCTCAGATCCCCGGGGAAATCCACAGAGGATAACGCGCCGTTTCGTTTCCCCACGCCATCGAGAACCGTTGGATCCGGGAGGTCTCGTAAATGGAAAGATATTAAAGACACGCTGCAGATAACCACACGGCATAATGGCAACGTCACGCAAATCCGGGAAAACGGCTCGTGAGGGCCAGACGTTCTCGGGAGGAGGAAGAGTCGCAGTGTTGATCAAGAGTCAAGAAAGTGAACGGCAATGAGGGCTTGACATCATCAAAACCCACCTGTCCAACCATGACGTTGGACAGCAGGATTTTGAGGGGCTAATGTGGGGCCCAATAGTATATGGGTCCGGCCCACTCGCTTATGGGAAGTCCACCGGCCCTAAACTGAAGGAGGCCAGGCCCAAGCTCAAAGCTAGGAAACATAAAGTGGCCCGAAAATACAGCCGAGGACGGTTTCGTCCTCGGCACTCCAAATTCCCATGGATTAAAGTGGAACACGAGCAAGCTTGAAAGATGAGAAAATATCTTGGGAAGTTGTCCTTATTACCCTTCCCGACCGACATCGCCCCCGACAAAGCCGGGTTCTTAGGCTTTATGGATTATCTCCAACAATTTGGGATTAGACTGATGGGACAAATATCTGTCTCCTGGAAAGATCGACCCTACACGTGGACGAGGGACAACGAGCGTAGGCTAGTATAAAAGAGAATGTTATGTAACCAAGGGGGCTCCCAACTCGCTTCCGGAGAAAAACTTGAGGAAGGAGAATGCCCGGACAATATACGTGAGCCACCACAAAAACCCACCGACGGGTGGTAAGGGGACAACATCAACGCTCCTCGGACATGATCCGAGGAGCCAAATCCCTCAAGTTACAAGGTTGTAAGGCCTGAATATCCAGCCCCAAAGCCTTTTCTTGTATTGGTTCACCTAAGGTCCGGCTGAAACAACGCCCCGTGACCCAACGCTGGCCTTTCAAGCCCACTCTCTACAAATATTATTGTGAGGGACTTTCCGTGTGCGAGCCCAACATCGTTGTTGGGCCGTTAAAGATCTGTGTCCCTACAGGGTTGATTCAAGATATTTGGGCTGATTCTAACACAGGACATTCTAAGTCGTTGAGGGTTGATCTTAATTGGGCGTGATTTATGGTATGGATTAATGGCTGATTGACTTTCCAAGTCCATATCAATTAATAGATATTTTTCCTATTCTGGAGCTGCTAATTTCAAACCAAATCTACCTTAATTTTAGACTTCTATTATTTAGAACGTTTTTTTTAAAGCTATTTTCCTATTTTAGAATTGCTAATTTTAGACCAAATCAACTTTAATTTGGGCTTTTATTATTTAGTACTTTTTTATTTTTTATATTTTCCTATTTTCAGTCATGTCTTATAAATAGTATGCACTCATTGTAATAAAGGATTATTGAATAAAAATTAGAAAAACGTGAGGTTTTCCTCTTCTTTTGGTTTTTCAAGAACTGTGAATTTATCAGGGAATTCTTCCTTGTGGCATTCAAATTTTATACCTTTGGTTCATAATTCAGTTATAATCATTGGGTCGAGGTCTATTACTTGTACTTTTGGTTTGCGTTTCACTTATGAACGTTGGGTTAGGGTTTCTATCAAAATTTGAATTTTAGCATTCTTGGGCAAGTATTCCAATATTATTTGTTAGGTCTCAAAGCGTGTTGATTGAGGTTTGCATCACACATGTAGCTTTAGAATTTTTTTCTTCATAATATATATATATATATATATATATATATTTTTTGGCTTTCACAAGCCCACCTCCAAGCCTTCATCACTCATGCTACCCAAACCTAAGGGGAGAGATGAGATAGTTGAGGTGAAAAAGATGAGATCTCCGTTGGTGAAGGGCATAAATTTGAAGAGCTTAGCACAGTCCACTGTTCAAAATGTCGGGATTTATATGGGACGAAGTACCATTGCTAAAGAAAGCGGAAACCTATCAATAAAGAGTAGAGTTGTTCCATCGATGATGTTAATGGAGGTTTGTGATAGGTTCTCGTCCACGGCTGCAGGACCATCTGTACTAATTTTGGCTTAGCAATGCTATTTGGCAAAGAGGAAGGAACCTTCGTCAAAAAGGATGGACACTTTGTTATAGGAGAATGATGTTGTAAGCGACATCCTATTGTTGATATCTTGGTTCAAAAGGTTGAGCCGTTATTCTCATTGAAGTCGAAGCTCATTTCGAACCCGACACCCATTATTTCCAATAGTGGCAAGGCTTGGAAATTAGTTTTCAATGCAACTATGCTTGACTTTGAGTTGGCCATCTTGTTGGAGGTAAATTGTCCCCATTGTTTTCTGTAAATTTGAATGGGCGAATTGGGTCCAGATAAGGAGATGATGATGAATGAGACATTAACGATGCTTCAATTTTTTAGTTGCTTTATTATTGGGCAACTTGGTGAGATTGTGTTTGCCAAGATTAGTTTTGATGAAACCATATCCATGAGCAACCACTAGTCGCCTTAGGACAGACTTATTTGAGATGGAACAGAGCAAAGATATCACTTGGCAATATAATATAGAGGCATGACATAGTTACTATATGTCTTTGGTAGTCCCTAGTATTGTGTTCTTGGGGCGAATGTGAATAAAAATGTAGAGTCACAAGTTGTTTTCACTTCATGCCTGTTGTAATGATGAGAAAAGTGTTGGCAAAGCCATGATTAATGACTTCCATAGAGTGTCTATTGTTTGATCATGGTACTACCCATCCATAATAGCCTTCACATCTTAGGCCTTGATGGGAAAAATTGACCATAATAGCATGAGAAGACGCCTTGTAAGATGGATGTTGTACATGCTTATAGAGATGAATAACGCAACTTGTAAGCAAGTGGGAGGTTCTTCTTTGATGCTCGTCTATAATAGTATATTATATAATAAGACTCGTTACTTTTGCATGTGGCAATGTCACAGCCACTATTCTTTCTACATTGTTGTAACATACTGAAAATGGTACATGGACAACAATTTCATTTGTTTGAGAACGAAGCCACAACTTCTTTGGCAAGTGAAAACTTGATGTGACAAGTCAAAACCCGCTACCACCCCTTCTTGTCATATCAATAGGAGTTGTCGAGTGCGCCACTTTTCCCTTTTGTGTAGAATAAGTGTTCTTTAGAAGGCTACACCATTATTGAGTTGGAACTTGTAACTCACTTAGTAAGTCACGAGTTCTTCTCCGTTTTCTTTTCTTGATTGCATATAATAGTATATTGAGCGAACTGTACTATGGTTTCTTGTAAGATGACTTTGGCTTAGACAATTGTGGTGCTATTGTTGGGACTTTCATTCTCGAGGCCAATACCAATGCATCATTTTCTCGAGGTTGAAGCCGCTATGGATAACAACATAGAGCTGCAATAGATGGTACCATGGTTGCCATTAGTAACTTTGAACATTTTTTGGTGTCTCTTGCTTGCTGACTTTAAAGTAAAAAAGAGAGTAATTGCAAGCCAATGTCTCAAAGATGGTGATGTTGGATAGGGACTATGATATCACCTCCTTTCTTTTTTTTTTTTTTTTTATCCGATGGCTTTATATTGTGCTTCAAAGCACTTTGTATTGTGCTTCAAGCTTTGGAAGTTTGAACTAGTTGTAATGTGTCATAGGAGTTCTTGCCTTAGAGGCACTTTTTCTTGTATTTTGCCTTTGTGGACAGCCATATAGAACAATTCCTATTTAGCCTTTGTGGACAGCCATATAGAACAATTCCTATTTAATTTATGAAGGAACAAATTATTTATTGCAATTGGGAAAATAGGTTACTAAACAAGTAGTTATTCAATATTCTCAAAGTTTTACAATGTGATATTTCCTCTCTCACATTAATTAGATTTATATGATAATATTCACCATTCATATAAGATAAAGGAGTACTATGTTTCTCTACTCTAAGAGTATCTAGTAATTTTCCGTGATTAACGGGGCTGGCGTTAGGTGACTTGCAAAAAATATATATATATTATATATAATATTTTTATTTTTATTTTGTTTTGACCCTTAAATAAAATTTTCAACAATCTGACCTTATTTTTTTTCAAAGTATAGTTGAAATAAAATTGAATATGATCCTCTTACCAATATCTTAGCATTTTTAAAGAAAGAAAAAGCCCAAACAACAAACCAAGTTGATCTAAAACCTTGAAAAAAATTAGTTGCTAAATATAAATGTGTTTTTAATTTGTTATTTGTTGAGTAGGGACTAGGGGAATGGGATAGGTTGAGAGTGATTGGATGAAGACAAAAGCAAATGTTAACAGAACAAAAATTTTCTTAGTCCACTTGGGAACAACTTAGCTTACTTTTCTTTGAAAGCAACATAAATAAAAGTTAAAAGCTAAATAGAACAAGTAGCGACTCACATAGAACCCGCATATAGCAGGACAAAAAAGAGAGCGATAAGCTCGCTTTATAACCAAAACTCAAACACACACTTAATAAAATTACAAAGAACAATTAGTGTCAAAGTTGAGTTGAATTGTTAAATAAAAGAATCGTAAAGAGTAAAGACAAACTAATAGATAAAAGAACTTTGAGCAACAGTAATTAAAGTTCACTTAACAATAATAATTAATATGTTTATTGTATTTATAAACAATAGATGATTTTTAAGATTTCATCTTAACAACAATAATTAGTATATTCATTGTATTATGAACCAATATGTCAAATGAAGTAATAGTTTATTTTTTATTCTCTTGTATGCTAGTACTATGGTCAAATTTGCGTAAGGAAATCTGGTGCTCTACAAGATTCATTTCCTATCCAAAATTCATCTTTCTTGTTGTCCTAAAAATAATTCTAGAGCCGCCATTGGTGATTATCCATGACAAATCAGCTAAATATATCCCATTAATCAAGTTGCTACATTTCAAAATTAATTGGAACCCACTTATGGTCTGTTAGGATTCGCTTATTTTGCTAAAAAATCGAGTCTATCTTTATTTAGAGTAGAGCATAAACCTTAAAATATTAACACTGAACAATTTACATAAAATTTCACTTTTACTCCATCACATTGAATAAGAACTCACCCAATTTGGCCCCTCCACAACATAGAAATAAGATTGGGGGGTGAAAATTACTTAAGGTTTTCGGTGGCTATAGAATGGATCATAGCACAATCTTTGGAAAGTTTGTTGACATCCTATGTCATGTTCAAATTTATTAGCTCGGGAGTTAAATGCGCTATGCGACTTTAAATGTCATGAATTAGTAGTGTTATTAAGATCTCTCATTTTGATAATCAAATAAAGGCTTTCTTTCTTTCTTTTTTTCTTTTTTTGGGAAAGGAGACATAATGACCAACCAAAGTAATCTGGTGTTCATGCATTTTAATTTTAGCAAAGACATATTATAACTATTTCACACACACAAAAAAAAAAAAAAATGTTTAGATTTCAGTATTTTGCTTTTATTTAAATATTTTTCAAATTTTTTTTTTTTTTTTCAAATTAAAATACGATTTAGCACTATTATTCTAAAAAAAAAAAAATCTAATACCAAATGCACACTTAGAGGGACAATTATTGAGATCCACGGGGAAAATAGAGTGTGAATATGAGTTTAGTAGGAGCTTTTAAATTATGAGTTTTTATTTAATATTTTATGTATTTGATATGATTGAGAGGGAGTTGATAGCCCAATATCCAATTAAACAAAAACAATTTAGCCCATATAGGATTTCAAAGGAAGAATTGGGAGGAAAAAGAGCTCGTTCATGTTTTTCAATAGTGCTGGGAAGAACACACTCTAATGACTGCGTTACAAGTTCTTTATTCATTCGAGAGTCGAGAAGAATATAAGACTATAATTCAGCAAAAGAGGGGTTTCGGCTATCTTGACTCAAATTCATTCTACTTGAATGACACGTTTTTAGTTTTTTTTTTTTTTTCTTAAGCTGATAAGTTTTTATTCCTATAGTCCCACTCGAAAACTAAAGTTTGATTTTCTCACTCATAAATAATACTAGCGTAATCCATTAATAAACAAATTAAATAATTATTTAAAAAGTAATTATTTTTTTAAACTAAGTTTTAATCACTTTTAACCGCCCTAAGTTCCTATATATATGATTTATCTTTTTCTAACGTAGTTCTTGTTTGAGACTTCCTGCGCAAGGCAAGAATTCAAGGAGAGTGTTTTGTTTATATTATCAGTGAAAAGAAGGTTTCTTGGTTTCTTGAAATTTTCTTTTGTTTGGTGGAAAGATGAGTGTGGGTTTTAGATTTGATCCTCAGGACGAGGAGTTGATAAACATTTTGAATAGCAAGGTAGACGGCACAGAACACCGTCGCCTAAATCATTGTGTTGTCAATGATTGTGATGTATACGGCAAAATTCCTCCATGGGAAATATATGATTCTCATTCGTACTATCATTTACACACCTTCCAACGCAAGCTTTACGTGTTCACCAACCTCAAAAAAACCGGCAATCGTGTGTGCAGGGCTGCCTCTTGTGGAACCTGGCTTGAAAAAGCAAGCCCAAAAGAATGCATGATTCTAAGGGCGATCTTATTGGGATCGACAAGATGCTCTCTTTTAAGGCCAAGAATGTTGGTTCTGGAAAATTCAACAAGACTAATTGGATAATGCATGAGTTCTCCTTGCTGGCAAAACAGCAGTTCAAGGATCTGCAAGACTCAACAAAGTCCTTTGCGTCATTTATAAACAAAATAAAGGGTCGGTTTGTGAGGACTACGGAACAACTGATATGATGTCACTTGATGAACATAGAAAAATGTGGCTTGAAATGCCAAGTTGTGAAAAATTTGTTGCATGGAATATTGCTGATCAACAAAATAAAGGTTCAGTTTGTGAGGAGGCCAAAGGAAGAGGGTTCAAAAGAAGTTTTTATTCTGCTGCTGCTGCTGCTGAAGAGGCCTCAAGCTTCAATACAACTGCTGTGATATCACATGAACAAGTAGATGCCCAAGCCCAAGAACACAGAAAAAGGCTGCGCCTTGAGCCTGAGATGCCAAGTTTGGATGCTGGTGCTGATGATGACGAGTTTGCTGGATGGACTGCTGATCTCCCATACCCAGATGAAACATTGAGTCAAATATTTTCTGATCTACCACCCATGGTTGAAGTATGTCATCAATTAAAATCTGGTCTTGTTCTTGATGCTGACATTGATAAAGAGCTTGATGCATGGATGGCTAATCTCCCACCCCTAGATGAAGCATTGAGTCAAATATTTTCTGATCTACCACCCACGGTTGAAGTATGTCATCAATCAAAATCTGACCATGTTCTTGATGCTGACATTGATGAAGATTTTGATGCATGGATTGCTAATCTCACACCCCCAGATGAAGCATTGACTCAAATATTTTCTGATCTACTGCCCCTGGTTGAAGTATCCAGTCAATCCAAATCTGACCCTGTTGCTAATGCTGATACTGATGAATAACTTGCTGCATGGTTTGCTGATCTCAAATCCCTGAAGAAGCATTGAGTTGATTATTTTCTTTATGAGTTGTTATGGCCTTGGACAGATTCTTTTTTTGGTCTTGCACAGATTCTTTGTTCTTCTCAGTTTTAGTTCTTTATTTTTTTTCTTTACATCATTGATGTAACCAGATGATCAATCTTTGGAACTCTGGCATATTTGTCAAGGAGTCAATAGTTAGCATGTTGATTTATCTTCATGAAATTTAAACATTCTCAATGAAATTTTCTCTTTTGAAGAATGCTTTCATGAAATTTACAAATTCTTAATGATGCACACCCATCTTAGCTGGGTCTTGGCATGGAGTTAAGAGAGAAGAAGCCTGTGAAAATATATTGATATATCTAAAATGCATATTAAACTCAGAAATATAGTTACATGAAAGTGTAGAAGAAGAGTATTTTCGTTTTAGAAAACAAAGGTAAGCCACTTTTAATACAAAAACAGTTGCCTCCAGAAAAACAATAATCTGTTTATTGACAATTGTATTGAGTATACTTTAGTTGGCTAATCAGCATGATGGAATTATCACCGCAATATAACCTTAATAAGGAAGAGAGAGAATTTGAGTTTTTTAATTGAAGGAAGAAATATAACCTTAATAAAATATTTTATTTTATTTTTAACAACTTGCTACTGTCAACTGGTATTTATACTAGTTTATTGTAGTTGCAAAAAAATTAGATGTAAGGACACGATTAGTAACGAACCGTAACAGTGTTGGGTTCGCACGTAAAAAGGTCCAAACAATATCATTTGTAGAGCGTGGGTTTGAAAGGCTAGGCTTGAGTCACCAGACGGTGGGTTTCTCGTGGTGTTCATACATGATTAAGTCGTTTTCGCCTTAGGAGTCTTTCTCCGGGAGGCGGGCAGGGAGGCTACGGTTTTTGGCCATTTTTCCCAGCCAGCCTTTTGGATTGCTTATTTTTCCTTTTATACTAGCCTGTGTTCCTTATCCTTCGTCCACGTGTAGGATCGACATTCCAAGACTAATACTTGTCCCATCGGCCCATACCCGAGTGGTTGGGGTGGTTGTTAAAAGCTGGAGAGCATGGTTACGTCGGTGCGAGTATTGAATGGTCAGAAGGGCAGCTTTCCTTGGTCGTTTACACTTTCCAGCGTATCCTTTTCTATTGACCTAGATATTTTTAGATTTTTTCCAAGCTGCTCCTATACCGTTTTTGCCCTTCCTTTCGGTGAGACCTCGGACATGCCGAGGACTAAATCGTCCTCTACTGTGCCCCAAGACTATTTTTGGACTCGTATTACCAAGTCTAGGCTATAACCTTCCTCGGCTCGGGCCTTGGGCCCCAACGAATAAACGGGCCAGGGCCTCAAATCATCGGGCCCCACATTAGATTTAACTTCTCCAATAACATATGATTTTTTTGTTCTTTGGTGGTAAAATAGTTTCTTTTTTTTTTGCTAAAATACAATCACCATTGTGAATATTTTTATTGTTTTTATAAGTTTTTAAGTTAAATAGTTGCTATTTGGGCTAGTCTAACTAAACTAATTGGGGAGAAGGGGGCCCAACTACAAAAGTGAAACATAGAATGACTAAAAAAAAAGATTGGAACTAGAGGGGCCCAGGAGGCCCCTACCCGAGTCGACCACGATTAAGAACCTACGAACACTAAGCTAAAAATGAGACATAATTGTCAATAAAGCAGCAATTTTTTCTACACTAATCTCTCCTCACAAAGCATCATCAAAGTGGACCATTGAACTGGACTAAATGATGAAGTGGACTAAATGACAAAAGTTTACAATACACCAAATATCAAATGTTCTAATTTTTTTTTTTTTTATAATTTCATTTAAAATAATATACACAAAAAATAATAAGGAATAGAGAGAATTTGAGTTTTATAATTGAATGAAGAGATATAATCTTAATAAAATATTTTATTTTATTTTTAACAACTTACTACTGATCAACTGGTATTTATACCGATTTTCTATAGTTACAAAAAATTTAGCTTTAGCTTCTTTAATAACACATGATTTTTTTTGTTCTTTGGTGGTGTAAGGACCCGTGTTGCAACCCAAGCCCAAGTTATATGATCTTGGCCCAAAGTGAGTCCAATACAATGAATTTGTAGAGAGTGAGTCAAAGAACTAGGCCTTAGTAAGTTGGACAACGGCTAGTCTTGAATTGAATGACAATCAAACACAAATAAGAGATTCTGATATCAATGAACTTACAGTCCGAGGAGGTCTTACTTTTATAAATTGATCACAATTGTGTACAAGTGCAATTTAGATTGCTACAATATTCTTTCTGATGAATTTTTCAATCTTTTCTCATAGAGGGTCTCCCACATTATATAGCTCCCTTGAGATCATCTTGATCCTATACTTGTTGATCATTTGAGCCCTTACTTGAGTGTCTGTCCCATCGGACACCCGCTTTGACTTCCTGTGGGTGGTGGTAACCAAGACAAAGACTTTGTTCAGGGTCTTCTTCATATAAATGCGTCGGAAAAGTAGCTGCAATGCATTTAATGCGGTGGTAGCAGCTTTCCCTTAGATATTTTTGGGTTTCCTTCATTCTCGTATGTTCATGAGGCATGTCCCTATCCCTAGAGCCTCTTGGAGGGTCACTCTAATTGCTAAAATACATATTTGAGCTGCATTCATCATATCCGAGGAGGAGTTCCTCCTCGGACTACCTTCCATTCATTCCTTACTCATGAGACTAAGGAACCCCTCATAACTATTTGTCCCTCTTCGGACCATTCAACATCCTCGGACAAAACCCAAGGCCCAATATGTGATTTTGGGCCCTTATCCCTACAGGTGGTAAAATTTTTTTTTTTTTTTTTTTTTTTTTTTGTTGCTAAAACACAATCATTATTATGAATATTTTTATTTTTTTTTATAAGTTTTTGGGTTAAATAATTGCTATTTGGGTTAGGCTAGTTAGATTGATTAGGGAGAAGGGGGCCTAACTACAAAAGTGAAATATAGAATGACTAAAAAAAAAATGATTGGAACTAAGGGGCCCTGTGGCCCCACCACGGGTTTGATCCCGATTAAAAACCTACCAACATTAAGCTTAAAATGAGACATAATGTCAATAAAGTAACCATTTTTTCTACAAAAATCTCTCCTCCCAATGCATCATTAAAGTGGACCATTGAACTGGACTAAATGACTAAAGTTTACAATACACCAAATATCAAATGTTCTATTTTTTTTATCACTTCATTTAAAATAATATAAACAACTCATTAAAATAATAAGGAAGAGAGAGAATTTGAGTTTTTTAATTGAATGAAGAGATATAATCTTAATAAAATATTTTATTTTATTTTTAACAACTTGTCATAGATTAACCGATATTTATACCGAGTTTATTATAATTGTAAAAATTTAGCTTTAACTTCAATCACCATTGTGAATATTTTTATTATTTTTATAACTTTTTGGGTTGGAGAGTTGTTATTTGGGTTAGGCTAACTAGACTGATTTGGGAGAATGGGGCCCGACTACAAAAATGAAATATAGAATGACTAAAAAAAAAAATTGGACCTAGGGGGGCCTGAGCCCTCACCTAGTTCTATCCCCGATTAAGAACCTACGTACATTAAGCTAAAAATGAGACATAACTGTCAATAAAGCAGCTATTCTTTCTACACAAATCTCTCCTTCCAAAGTATCATCAAAGTAGACCATTGAATTGGACCAAATGACTGAAGTGGATCAAAATAGATTGAATACATCGAACTAAATCGAAATGCTATGCTAATATGACTCATCAAGAGCTTGTCAACCATAAATACTTTTTAAACATTATATAGATGATTACAACATCCCTCCTACACTTGATCTACAGGAAAAATGACATGCATTTCCCCCAATGTAGAGTTCGTATAATAGCTTGTGTACAATTACAAAGGAAAAAAAACTAGGTACAATTTTTTAGATGTTATATCTTATGTTGCTACTTAATTAATAGTATAGTTAATTTTTCCATATCATTATTGTGGATTAATTATAGGTGGTGAATGATAACATGGAAAGTATAACTACTTTCAGATACTAGGCTCGTAGATTAAGAATTATCATCAGTAAGAGTTGCTTTGACAATTTGATTAATGAAACCAGTGGATTTTTTTTTTTTTTGATAGTCAAGATTATAATATGCTCACACACGTGCTAAAAATAACATGGGCTTGGTTTGGTAAGGTGTTTTGGGAGTTTAAAATAGCGTTTTTAAAACCAAAAACTCTGTTTTGCAACCATAATTCCTTATAATTTTTTTTACAAACGTTCATCTTAAACTCAAAACACAATTTTCGAATAGCTTATACAAACACACCTAGGAAAATTATTAGGTACTCCCGGAGTATCATAAATGCGTACTCCCTACTCTCACATGAATGGTGGGTTCAACCATGAATTTAATTAGTGGGACCCACCATTCAGGTGAGATGAGAGAATACGCATTTATGGTACTCTGGGAGTACACAATAATTTCCCACACACCTATGATCTAAACTTGTAGAAAGAGCGCTAATAATAGTAAGGAGTCCCACTTTAGCTTCAAAAAAAAAAAAAAAAAAAAAAAAAAAAAAAAAAAGAGAAGAAGAAGAGAAAAAAAGAGTCATCTTGAACATCAACATTAATCCAAGCATGAGTGACCTTTCTTGGATGATCTCGACTAATATCTGTTAGGTAGACAATGTTAGACCACATAGCAACAAGTTAAAATCCAATTTACACCTCAAAAATGAGTAAGTCTAATTAAATTCGACAAACTATTCACAAGTCAATTTCCTCTAAAGAACAACATTATTGGCTAAGTTCCATCATGTAAAAAATGGTTGAATTAGAGAGCTGATGTTCATTTAATCATCCACCATCCACGTTAGCCATGCAACTAATTTTATTTTGTATTAATACTTTTGACTAAATATGTAATATGTAATATGTATAAATATTTTTCACGTCATTATTATTAATCCTAATATATTTAGTTGTCTGGTAAAAATCAATATTTAATTTTTTAATTATAACATATTTTTAGTATTTATGATTAGAAATAAATCCAAAATGGCCAAATACCACTTTTTGGCAACTCGAGTTTCACAAACTCGAGTTCCACGAAAAATAGCCACCAATTTTTATGTAACTCGAGTTCCAAGAACTCGAGGTTCATAAAAAAATAGTATGGCAAACTTGAAAACTATTTTTTCAAAGAACTCAAGTTTATGGAACTCGAGTTGCATAGCAAACTCAAGTTCCAAAAGAGTAGTACATCCATATATATTTCCAAAACAATGGTAGATCTTTATATATTTTGTCAAATAGTGGTATTTGACCATTTTAGCCTTAGAAATAGTGTCAAAGTATGTCGGGGATGGAGCCACAATTTTGAGTTAAGGGGGTGATTTCGACCTCTAACTCGTGACTTCTTAGCCACTAAGGTTTTTTTTTTTTTTTTTTTTGAGTTTTTGATTTTGATCGTGCGTCTCTTTGAATAAAGACAAAATTGTTCTGTTTAAAACTTTTTAAAGGGCCAATTGTTTGTTTAAGTAAAATTAGTTAATTAAACTTAATTTTTATTAGCTTTGCTATTGGTGATTTTGTTATTGCACAAATGTTTTTGGGCTGGTATATGTTTTTTTAGAATTTAGTTCTATAAATTTTTAATGGCCTTTAAATTGAGGAAAATGCTAGAAGTATATTACTGATATAGTGAATGATTATTTGTAAGTAAAAAAGTGATGTGAATGATAAGCTCAGATGAAAATTGATAAGAATTTGTATCTCAACAATTTATAAAAATGTTGTAGATGAATTTGTAACTATAACGTTACTCTAAAAAGAATCATTGATATTATTGAGGGGGAAAAATATAATTTTATTTAACAAATATATATATACTAATATCTTTTTAAAAATTTGGGGGGGGGGTTGCCCCATATATAGTCAATGCATGCCTCCGTCCATGAACTATGTTGATTTAAATTTTGTTATCTTCTTTTCAATAAAACAATCAAATATTAAACAAAACCCTATTAAATTATATTTGTTATTCTTTTTAAAAATTCTAACAAAATTAGGTACGTCATTTTCAAAAATAAATCTTTAAATTGAATATAACTTAATAATTAAATATGTAAGATAATTTTTTTGTTGAATTTATTTATGATTTCATGGATTTTAACGACCACAAAAAAATTATTTTAAAAATTATGTGATTGATTTTATTTTTGTTTAGAATAAGAAGTGAATTTGTCCTTTCTCTTTTTTTTTTTTTTTTTTTTTTTTTTTCGACTATCTATGACACCATAAATAATATTAGTCTCATCACATGCACTTTATGCAATGAAGCTTTTTAAATCTCTGAGGGGAATTTGAGTTTGCTAAATGCTTAAAAAAATTTCTATTCAAGAAAAAAAAAAAAGTAAAAGAAGCAAGAAAAAAAAATAGGGTGTGTAAAAAAGATAAGAGATCCACAGGGAAAATAGAGTGTGAATACGAGTTTAGTAGGAGCTTTTAAATTATTAGTTTTTATTTAATATCTTATGTATTTGATATGATTGTGAGGGAGTTGATGGCCCAATATCCAATTAAACAGAAACAGTTTAACCCATATAGGATTTCAGAGGAAGAATTGGGTGGAAAAAGAGTTCGTTCATGTTTTTCAATAGTGCCATGAAGAACACAGTCTAATGACTGCGTTACAAGTTCTTTATTCATTCGAGTGTCAGAAGAATATACGACTATAATTCAGCAAAAAGAGGGGTTTCGGCTATCTTGACTCAAATTCATTCTACTTGAATGACACGTTTTTTTTTTTTTTTTTTTTTTTTTTTCTTTTTCTTGAGCTGATAAGTTTTTATTCCTATAGTCCCACTCGAAAACTGAAGTTCGATTTTCTCACTCATAAATAATACTAGCCTAATCAGTTCATAAACAAATTAAATAATTATTTAAAAAGTTATTATTTTTTTAAACTAAGTTTTAATCGCTTTTAACCGCTCTTTATCCCAGCCGCCCTAAGTTCCTATATATATGATATATCTTTTTCTAACGTAGTACTTGTTTGAGACTTTCTGCGCAAGACAAGAATTCAAGAAGAGTGTTTTGTTTATTTTATCAGTGAAAAGAAGGTTTCTTTGGTTTCTTGAAATTTTCTTTTGTTTGGTGGAAAGATGAGTGTGGGTTTTAGATTTGATCCTAAGGACGAGGATTTGATAAACATTTTGAATAGCAAGGTAGACGGTACAGAACACCGTCGCCTAAATCATTGTGTTGTCAATGATTGTGAGGTATACGGCAAAATTCCTCCATGGGAAATATATGATTCTCATTCGTACTATCATTTACACACCTTCCAACGCAAGCTTTACGTGTTCACCAACCTCAAAAAAACCGGCAATCGTGTGTGCAGGGCTGCCTCTTGTGGAACCTGGCTTGAAAAAGCAAGCCCAAAAGAATGCATGATTCTAAGGGCGATCTTATTGGGATCGACAAGATGCTCTCTTTTAAGGCCAAGAATGTTGGTTCTGGAAAATTCAACAAGACTAATTGGATAATGCATGAGTTCTCCCTTGCTGGCAAAACAGCAGTTCAAGGATCTGCAAGACTCAACAAAGTCCTTTGCGTCATTTATAAACAAAATAAAGGGTCGGTTTGTGAGGACTACGGAACAACTGCTATGATGTCACTTGATGAACATAGAAAAATGTGGCTTGAAATGCCAAGTTGTGAAAAATTTGTTACATGGAATATTGCTGATCAACAAAATAAAGGTTCAGTTTGTGAGGAGGCCAAAGGAAGAGGGTTCAAAAGATGTTTTTATTCTGCTGCTGCTGCTGCTGAAGAGGCCTCAAGCTTCAATACAACTGCTGTGATATTACATGAACAAGTAGATGCCCAAGCCCAAGAACACAGAAAAAGGCTGCGCCTTGAGCCTGAGATGCCAAGTTTGGATGCTGGTGCTGATGATGACGAGTTTGCTGCATGGACTGCTGATCTCCCATACCCAGATGAAACATTGAGTCAAATATTTTCTGATCTACCACCCATGGTTGAAGTATGTCATCAATCAAAATCTGACCTTGCTCTTGATGCTGACATTGATAAAGAGCTTGATGCATGGATGGCTAATCTCCCACCCCTAGATGAAGCAATGAGTCAAATATTTTCTGATCTACCACCCATGGTTGTAGTATGTCATCAATCAAATTCTGACCATGTTCTTGACGCTGACATTGATGAAGATTTTGATGCATGGATTGCTAATCTCAAAGCCCCAGATGAAGCATTGACTCAAATATTTTCTGATCTACTGCCCCGGTTGAAGTATGCAGTCAATCCAAATCTGACCATGTTGTTAATGCTAATACTGATGAATTACTTGCTGCATGGTTTGCTGATCCCACATCCCGGATGAAGCATTGAGTTGATTATTTTCTCTATGAGTTGTTATGGTCTTGGACAGATTCTTTTTCGGTCTTGCACAGATTCTTTGTTCTTCTCAGTTTTAGTTCTTTATTTTATTTTTTTTTTTTCTATCATTGATGTAACCAGATGATCAATCTTTGGAACTCTGGCATATTTGTCAAGGAGTCAATAGTTAGCATGTCTTTTTATCTTCATGAAATTTAAACATTCTTGATGAAATTTTCTCTTTTCAAGAATGCTTTCATGAAATTTACAAATTCTTAATGATGCACATCCATCCCAGCTGGGTCTTGGCATGGAGTTAAGAGAGAAGAAGCCTGTGAAAATATATTGATATATCTAAAATGCATATTAAACTCAGAAATATATAGTTACATGAAACTGTAGAAGAATAGAATTTTTGTTTTAGGAAACAAAGGTAAGCCACTTAGGGATAAGTTCTGCAAGACTTACCTATTCTGTTCACTTTTTTTTCCCTCTTCAATTGAAATAACAAAAATATAGTGGCACACGGACACAATTGAAAGGGGAAAAATTAATGTACTGATTCCTCTAAATAAAATAAATTAGAACATTACCAGTAGGTTCCACAAGAGCAAAATCAATAACTTCAGATTACCAGTAATCTCCACAACAGCAAAATCCATTCTTGAAATGATGAAATCAGTATCCATCACGCACTGTAAGTTTCCTTGAGGTAACAAGGAAATCAGCTTTATTGTCAGGTGACAATCATAGCATAAATACTCGAAGATTCTTCATTACATGGATTGGCATCCAAGTAGGCAAATTAATCAAACCAAATGCCACTGCAAGTTTCTCACTGTGGTAGCCTTGTCCACGAAGTGACCTAATTGCATTTTTGTAGTTTCCTGTATCTTCTATCTTCTTCATCATCTTCTCCAACTTTCTGTAAATATCCTTCATTTGTGGGTGATTAGTCTCATCTACAGTGAATACATGTACCCTGTTTTCTACCTCTATCCAACTACAACCAGGATTCTTTCGTATTCCTTTCTCTCTCATCAGTTTTCTCATATCTGCAACACTTTCTAACTTGCCAGAATCTAAATATATATTTGCTAGAAGGATGTGACTTCCAGATTCTTCCGCATCAAACTCAACCAAATTCTTCACTGCAACTTCGGCTAATTTAGATTCGCAATGGATCCGACAGGCACCAAGGAGAGCCCCCAAATAGCATCATTTGGCTTAAAAGGCATTCCACCAATCAAATTCTTGGCCTCCTAAAGTAACCCAGCCCGACCAAGCAGATCCACCATACAAGAAAAATGTTCAGATGTTGGAGAGATGCCAAAATCCTCAGTCATGGAATAGAAGCATTGCTTCCCTTCTGTTACAAGCCCTGCATGGCTACAAGCTGATAGAACAGATACATAGCTTATATGATCAGGTGAGCATTTCATCTCCAACATATTCTCAAAAATCTCTATTACTTTCCTACCTTGACCATTTTGAGCATATCCAGCCATTATCGCATTCCAACGAATCACATATTTTGATTTGTGAATACATAGAAACAACATTATTTGCAACTGAAACATTAGAACCAAACCCTTTTCAGCTTGAGATACAATTTGGATACCAAGTTTTAGTATTGCTAGATCAGCACAGGCACTAATTGAAGTTGCAAAAGTGACCCAATCATGCTTAACTCCTTGCCTTTGCATCAAAGTAAACAATTTGAGACATTCTTCCCAAAAACCATGTTGGGTATATGTGCCTAACATTGAATTCCATTTTATGACATTCTGCTCTGGCATTTGATCAAAACATTGTCGAGCTTTTTCAATATCACCAATCTCAGAAAATGCGGTGATCATTGCTGTCCATGATATTATGTCTCTCATTGGCATCAGTTCAAATGCATGATTCGCTTTCTGTACATTTCCACACTATGTACATAGTAACTACAGCGTTTCCTATAGCAACAGAGGAATCCATTCCAGTCTTGATTGTATATCCATGTAGCTGCTCCTCAATTGAAACATACTTTTGACCTTAACAAACCCCAAGAATTGTTGCAAGAGTAAACTCATCCAAGGAAAATGGAGCCTCTCTCATTTGATTAAACAGTTCCAAAGCCTCTTCCTCTAACCCAAAATGTGCAAGTCCACTGATTAAAGAAGTCCAACAGACTGCATTGTGTTCTGTTAAGCCATCAAAGATCCGCCTAGCAAATTCTAAGCATCCACATTTTGCATACATATCAACCAGACCACTACCAACTAGAACATCAATAGTTGGTTCCATTCGAACAATCCGAGCATGCAAATGGGTACCCCATGCAAGATCATATATACTTGTGCAAGCGCTAAGTACGCTGGCATATGTCGTGGCAGGGACGAACACAGGATTTTAAGTCGGGGGCCGAGAGATAAGCAAAAAAAAAAAATTTCAAATACGCATCCATATAGTATTAATAAACTATCAACCAAGACAAATACCCAAAAATCATTGTTTCTTAATATATTAAAATACAATCTACTAACAAAAACAAAAGATACGAAACACTATTGTTTCTTTATACAATTATATATGAAAAGAGAACTCGGCGTTCTTTCAAATCTTCAAAATCATCTACTATTGAATTCAAACTAAATGTCAAAGCTATATCCTTTTCAATGTATAACATCAAAGAGTCATTCAAAAAGTCATCTTCCATTTTGTTTCGAAGTTCAGTTTTGACAAGTTTCATAGCTGAAAATGCTTGCTCTGTAGTAGCAATAGAAACTGGAAGAGTAAGCACAAGTCTCACCATTCTATAAACAAGTTTGTAGTGTTCTGAATTTCCAGTTCTCACTAACCATTGAGACAACTCAGATAAACTTTTCAATTTTTTGAACTTTAGATCTTGGACTACATTATGCTCAAAATGATAAAGCTCCTTCTCCAACACTTGTTTGTCATAATCTGTGAAATCTTGTGGATAGAAATTCTTTACCAACAAACAAAGATCACTAATTTCGAAAGATTTTAATGCCTCTCGAGGTTCTAAAGCTGAGCTAAGCCTAAGTAACTCCATTGCATCTTCATTAAACCGATAATTTAGTTCTTGTAGTTGAGAATCTATTGTAGCATAAAAAATATTTACTCGATAATGATGCTCATTTGTAACGTTATCTTGTTGATTACGAGCTCGACCTGGCCTTGCAACATAACGAGCATTCATATTTAGGACATCAATGCGATGCTTCTCACAAAATGATATCACAGTGGTGAGTAAGTCATCCCATCCATCATCTCTAAATTTTTGCATAAGTGCTTTAGTAGATGAAACTAAATGCATGGCATTTAAAATGTCTTGAGATTGGCTTTGCAAAACTTGACAAAGTTTATCAGTGATCTCCATAGTTTCCTTCTCAAGATGCAAGATGAAAACAAATTCAAATGAAGTTAAACCTTCATAAGCTAACTCTCCTTTTGCCCGATTTTCTCCATCAATTGCACCATCAATTATATTTTGTAAAACTTGAGTTGAACTAAACATCCTTAATAAGCTAGAAATTGATCTAAAATGTGAACTCCAACATGTTTCTCCAGGTCGTTGTAAAGTACCAATTTAATTAAGTCCACTTCCAGTCTCAAGCTCTTCAAGATCAATCAAATGTGCTATTTCATTAGCATTGGCAACTTTCAATTGCTCATTGCGCTTGCATGAAGCATTAACAATTTTGATCAGAAAAAAACAATGTAAGAAAAAAATGACTAATGGGAACAACTTGTTTTAATGCTTTTACTAATGCCAATTGTAAGCGATGTGCAAAACAATGGATATAGTAAGCACATGGGCAATCATTTAAAATCAAATCTTGTAATCCATTCCACAAACCTCGCATGTTGCTTGCTCCATCATATCCTTGCCCTTGAATCTTTTGTATATCTAAGCAATATTGAGATAACAAATAATATATCCCCTTCTTTAGAGTCAAAGCTGCAGTGTTAACAACATGAATAAGCCCAAAAAAGCGTTCTTTCACAAAGCCTTCTGCATCAACATATCTAAACACCACAGCCATTTGCTCTTTCATGGACTCATCACGAGCTTCATCAACCATTATGCAAAACTTTGCATCACCAATTTCTTCCCGAATGGCCTTCTTCACTTTGGCTGAGAAAACATGTAGAATTTCCTTTTGAATCCTAGGTGATGTGTAGGTTGCATTTTTTGGAGCTTTTCTATTATTTCAGCAACCTTCTCATTCCAAAAAGTCACAATACCCAATTATTCATGAAAGTTCCCACGATTTAATGAACTAAAACTTTCATCTCGACCTCTAAAAGCTATAGCTTGAAAGGCAAGATATCGCATAATAAAAATTGTGGCCTTTGATTTGCAACCGATTATTTGCAATTTGTTCAAAGAGTGAAATGATCAACTACCATTTGCAAATCTTGCGATTGGTTTATCAAATCCTTACACATTTGCTCAGCAACTCTATAAGCTGAGTTAGGATCTTTTCCTATATGAACTTGAAAAGAACAAACTTTGCCCCCAACCTTTTTCCAATTTCTAAATCCACCAACAATAAATGTATTTTGTCCCACAACCATATTTGGATTATGAAAGATAAAGCGGGGTAGACAATAAGCTGCATCTGTTGTAGGAGAATATTCAAACCATTTTGAATTATTTCTATACCAAGAAACTTGAAAGCTACGATTGTGCTTTCCACTTTTTTTTAATGTCTCTAGAGGAGGTTGGTGCGGACCTTTTTTAATGTAAGCCCGTCGAATTTCATCACGTTGATTAACATGATATTCCCATATTTGTTTGCGTGTTCCGGGAACATAATCCAAAGAATCAAGGTCAATTCTTTGAAATTGTGTTTGAGAGATTGGAACATCCGCATTTTGCGGAATTGGAACATCCACATTTTCCGGAATTGGAATAGCAACATTAGTTGTTGGCAATTCCACGTTGACTTTGGAAGAATTTGAAGTTGAACCTTTTCTTTTGAAAAAATCAAGCATTGTAGTTGATTTTTTCATGATCTACAAATAAAATAAAAATTATATAAGAATTACCGTTATTTTTTAAAATTTGTGTGATAATTTTTATATTATATGATTTATTTTTTTCTTTTTGTCTTTGGTCTACCTTTAATGTCTTTGTGTTTGGACTGCCTTTATTTATGTCTCTGTGTTATCTCTTCATTTATTTATGTCTTTTATGTTTTTTGTATCTTTGTGTTGTCTCTTGTCTTCATCTTCCTAATTCTGACCCACTAACCCAAATACCCAATGAATCCCACTACAAACAGTCAAGCACTACTAACAAAAACTTTTCTTAACTTTACTTTCCCCCTGTCACTTGTGCATTTGCCCAACAAACAACTCCACTTTTCCCTATTCCCTATTATTATGTCCAACTACTAGTCAACAAAGAAAAAACCATCCGCCTATCACTACAATCTCTACTCTCTCTATCTATCTCATTTATCTATATAATGCAAGAGTCACAAACACAGAGTCACAAAGCCAAAAAGCCAAAAAAGAAAAAAGAAAAAAAGAAACACAAACAGTTCGATTCGGTTCACCACAAAGACAAGCACAAATCACCAAATGGTCCAAATAAGTTCCAAGTTCATCGGTAAAAACACAAACAAGAAACACCACAAGCACAGTTTCTTTGATTCTCAGAATCTCAGATCACAAGGTTTTGAAATTTGAAGGAAAAGATAAGAGTTAAAGAGTAAATACCTGTGAACTGTGATTCTGTGAAGGCTCAAAGTCGGGTGGGCAAATCGAGCAACGGCAACCGGCGCGGCGGCGGCAAGTGGATCTCGTCTCGAGTGGCGGCGTGGGTCTCACTCTCGTTGGTGTGGGTCTCGCTCGAAGCTGGGTTCACACTTCACACTCTCTCGCTCTCGTCTCGCTCTCTGTCTCTCTCTGTCACGGCGTCACGGCAACCCCGCTCTTTGTCTCTCTCCATCTCGCTCATAGCTCTCACCTCTCAGTCTCTCACTTTCCTTTCTTTTTTTTTTTTTTTTTTTTTTTTTCCTTTGTTTTTTGGTTTCTCCGTTTGGTTTTGGACTACCGAGAGCTGAGATTTTTTTTTTGGATTGACATGGGTTATGGGCTCTGCTCTAAGGTGGTCGGATGATGGGCTAAGGGAAGGGGGGTTCTTGATTTTTGGGAGGCCGGATGATGGGCTAGGGGAAGGGGGGCCGAAGCAAAAATTTCAGGGGGGCCCAAGCCCTTTTTTTTTTTTTTGGAAAAATTTTACTTGCTAAAAAAATTTTTTTTTGGGCCCAGGGGGGGGCCGGGCCCCCTTAGCCTTCTACCTGGGTCCATCACTGACAAGCACAATTTCTTTGATTCTCGAGAATCTCAGATTACAAGGTTTTGAAATTTGAAGAAAAAGATAAGAGTTAAAGAGTAAATACATGTGTGCTTGTGATTTCGTGAAGGCTCGGTCAGCCAGGCGGATCGGGCAACGACAACCGGCAGTAGTGGTGGCAAGTGGATCTCGTCTCGCGTGGCGGTATGGGTCTCGCTCTTGTCGGCGTGGGTCTCGCTCGAAGTTGGGTTCGCACTTTGCACTCTGTCACTCACGTCTCGCTATCTGTTTCTCTCCGTCATGGCGTCACAGCGACACCGCTCTCTGTCTCTCTCTGTCTCGCTCGCAGCTCTCGCCTCTCAGTCTCTCACTTTCCTTTCTTTTTTTTCCTTTGTTTTTTGGTTTCTCCGTTTGGTTTTGGACTACTGAGAGCTGAGATTTTTTTTTTTTTTTTTGGATTGACATGGGTTATAGGCTCTCCTTCGAGCTGGTCGAATGATGGGCTAGGGAAGGAAGGCGAGCAAAAAATTTCGGGGGCCCAAGCCCTTTTTTTTTTTTTTTTTTTTTTGGAAAAATTTTACTTGCTAAAATTTTTTTTTTTTTTTTGGGCCCAAGGGGGCCTGGGCCCCTTAGCCTTCTACCGGGTCCGTCCCTGTGTCGTGGAATTCAATCTAACACCTTGACTCCACATCTCAACAAAAGTACTAAGGCTCTGAACCCCAAAGCCATGTTCAGAGAAGATCGATATTATCGTGTTCCAAGACAGAGTAATGTTCAGGCATCCAATTTGGAATATCCAAAGATCATCTTGTTCCAACAAAAGAAACTCAGATTTGGGATCCTCAAAAACACTCTCAGCATGACTCACTTTTCCGGACTTAATATACATATCCATTATTGAATTCTGAATAGCCAAAATCAAACTTCTCCACAGGACCATGTAATTGTAGAGCCAACTTCATTTATGCAAGACCGCCACATGCCTTCATTGCATAAGTGAAAGAAAATGGATCATTAACACAATTACCATCTGTACCATTGAAACAAACATATTTAAAGTATCCAAGAAATTCTCTTTCGAGGCATTTATCAAACACCTTCTCCGCTTCACTCATTTGAGCCAAATCAACAAACCCACTAATCATCGTATTCCAACTAAAAACATTACAATACTTGAAAGGGTAAAAATTAGCATGATGGACCTTCATTATGTTGGGCTGATTTGATTCTAGCCCATGGGCCGACAATGGGTAAGCCCAGGGGTATAGCGGGAACCCTAACTTGATATACTTGTTACACACACACACACTTGAAATCACGGTAGAATCCCAAAGGAAATAGGAATCCTAGTACAAGGAGAATTCGGAAGATACGCGCATTAATGAAAGACTCTCTACAAGGAAATGTCTTGTCCATCATGTTTGGAATACTTCAAGAGAATTCCTATAAAGAAAAGACTTCTACATCAAGGAAGAGAAGCCAACCTTCTACTATTATAGAAGCCCAAATACCCTCACAAATCAAGGTATGCATAATTTACCCTTCTTTAGCACTCTAGAGTTAAAAATAATTCTAACTTGACTTCGGAGGGTATTTGGCCGATACCACACCGGTGCCCTCTGTTAGATCACTTCTTTCTTCTTGCAAGTTGCTATTTTAAGCATGCGAGGATCGTGTAGCTCACTGGTGATTTTATGGCATCATCGGTTGGTGCCGTCTGTGGGAAACGTCGAGTTTAAATAGACTATCGCTTCCCGGACATAAGAGTTGCATGGTACTCACTTGCTCTATGGCTACCACCAACATCGTTTAAGGAGACGAGCCGCCAAGATCTTTGCATTAGAGAGGCAGGTCCAAACACTCATGGCAGCAGTAGAATGTCTCATAAACCAGAACCATGATCTAGAGGAGCAGCTACGCCAAAGGGACGCAAGACATAACGTTCAGAAGGAAAACCAAGAAAGTACCGGTGCAGAACGAAGGGACCAAGAGAAGCCGGAGGGCAGCAACACCCCAAGCGGACCAAGCGGCAAAACATGAGCCTTCCATCTCTCATGGATTCAGCCCCTCCACCTATTGTCACAGAGATGCAGGCGATGAAGGAACAGATGGAGGTCATGATGAATGCCCTCAAGGGATGAGTGTCCAATGATCTTGATGACCTAGTAAGCAGAATTGACTCACCGTTCACTACATTCGTCAACTCATTCCCCCGCCACAAAAATTCCACAAGGAGTTGAGCACCCGAGTTCACCTCGCACTTCATTAGGGGACATAGGTACAAAAGGTCCACCACATGCTTAATGAGCATCAAGCAACAAGAAGACGAGACGCTACGGTCCTACATAACTCATTTCAACAAGGAGGCCCTTTCAATTGTGAAGCGGATGATAAGATACTCGTAGCTGCATTCACTAACGAATTGCGAAAGGATAAGTTTTTGTTTTCCTTATATAAGAATGACCCAAAGACCATGTCAAACATACTCTATAGAGCCACCAAATACATGAACGTAGAAGATGCGTTTGGCATGCGAGGAGAAGCCCGGGAAGAGGGAAAGACAGGAGGACACACGACAAGATAGGGGGCGAAAGATTGCTAGAACCAGGAGATCAACGAGATGAAAGGCGCCTAGACCCCCACTGAAAAGTTCACCAACTTCACCCCATTAACCGCCCGATAGATCAAGTCTTGATGCGGATCAAAGATGAAGGAGCACTAACTTTCCCTGGTAAACTAAAGGGAGATCCCAACAAGAGGCCAAGGGACAAGTATTGTCACTTCCACCGTGACCACGGGAACGACACAACCAACTGCTACAATCTAAAATAGTAGATTAAGGCCCTTATTAGACAAGGGAAGCTACAGAAGTTTGTCAACAAAGAAAGAAACGATCCACCCCAAGAACAGGCCCCACGATGGGAGAACGAGAGCCCTAGACCACATATAGGGGACATAAGAATGATCGCAAGGGGCACACAATTTGTGGTCGGATCTTCCAAAAAGCCCGTAAAACCTATCTCGAGAATGGTCCATAGCGTCCAACTTACAGGATCCATACCTAAGATGCCACGAATAGATAACCTCGTTATCGATTTTGAAGGATGATGCTCGGAGACTTCACCATCCTCATGACGATGCACTTGTGGTCAGTTTTCAAATAGGGGATTATAACATGCATCGGGTTCTCGTCAACAACGGCTGACTCGGCGGACATCCTATACTACCCGGCATTCAAGTAAATGAGGATTGATAGGGTGCAGTTAACCCCAACGAATACCCTACTCGTGTGATTTGGGGGAACGAAGGTGTTCCCCTTAGGTGACTATCCTCGAGATCACTAAGAAGGTAACATTTCTTGTAGTCGATTGCTCATCCGCCTACAATGCCATTCTCGGACGGCCTACTCTTAATTCCTAGAAGGCGACGACTTCAACATACCACTTGATGATTAAATTCCCAACGGAGTGTGGGGTAGGAGAAGCTGCGAGGAAATCAAATAGCAACACGGGAATGCTATATTGCCATGTTAGAGATGGAGGATCAATAGCAAACAATGTGTATCGGAGAGCAACGAGCATTAGCGAGAACCAGTTGAAGAAGCTGGAAGAGGTGAGCCTTGATGACACATGGCGGGAACGGACGACTAGAATTGGCACATTAGCTAGTTGGCCAATGCGCCAAACACTCACAACTTTCCTTAAAGATAACCAAGGCGTGTTCACTTGGAGTCACAAAGACATGCGGGGAATTGACCCTTCGGTCATGGTCCACAAGCTAAATGTGTCACCCTCATTCCCTCCGATCCGACAAAAGAAACAGTGTTCGCCTAGGAGTGAACAAGGCCATAGTTAAGGAAGTTCGAAAATTACTAGAGACGAGGTTTCATCCAGGAAGTATATTACCCGACTGGTTGGCAAATATCGTCATGGTTAAAAAGGTCAACAAAAACTAGAGGATGTGTGTGGATTTCACGAACCTCAACAAGGCTTGCCCTAAAGATAGCTATCCACTCCCATAGATAGATACCTTGGTAGATTCAACTACAAGACACCTGCTCTAAAGTTTCATGGACGCTTTCTCGGGCTACAACCAAATCGGGATGGACGAATCGATTAAGAGAAGACCTCCTTTGTTACAATCCAGGGATTATTCTGCTACAAGGTGATGCCTTTCGGACTCAAAAATGCTAGGGCAACATATCAAAGGTTAATGAACAAGATATTTGCACACCAGATTAGCAAGAACATACAAGTTTATGTTGACGACAAGTTGGTAAAAAACCTGCGTGAAGTTGATCACCTAGACGACCTTTGGGAGACATTTGACACATTCCGATCATTTAACATGAAGCTAAATCCAAACAAGTGCGTGTTCGGAGTGACGACTGGGAAATTCTTGGGTTTCATGGTGTCCCAAAGAGGTATAGAGGTTAACCCGGAGAAGGTACGGGCCATAATGGAGTTAGAGCCACCAAGGACGGTTAAGGAGATCCAAAGTTTGAATGAAAAAGATGCAGCCATGAACAGGTTCATCTCAAGAGCGACGGACAAGTGTCTACCCTTCTTTCGCACTCTAAGGAAATCATTCGAGTGGACGGACGAATGCGAGACGGCATTTAACAACTTAAAGGCATATCTCTCATCTCCACCGTTGCTCAATCCATCCAAGCCTAGAGAAGAGCTTTACCTATATTTAGCCGTTTTCAAGCCTGTTGTAAGCGCAACTTTGGTAAGAGAGGACGATGGATCTCAGAAACCAGTCTACTTTACTAGCCGAGCACTCCGAGGGGCAAAAGAGAGGTATCCTCGGATGGAGAAGTTGGCTTTTGCATTGATAATCACAAAGTAGCGAAGACTTAAGCCATACTTCCAAGAGCATACCATCGTTGTCTTGACGGACAAGCCCGGAGAAAAGCCATGAGTAGTCCGAAGCAGCAAGAAGAATGGCTTTATGGGTAGTAGAGCTAAGCAAGTTTGACATCCAATACCATCCGTGGACTGACTATGAAAGGGCGGTGGTAGCTGACTTCATCACCGAATTCACTCTTGGAAACGGCTAGGTGGCGGAGGAGAAAAGACAATGGAATATCTATACGGAGGGATCTTCGAATAGATAAGCCGGAGGAGCCAGTGTAGTGATCCAAACCCTAGAGGAAGAAAAGATCCAATGTATGATATGACTAGATTTCCCCACAACCAACAACAAGGCAGAATATGAAGTCTTGGTGGTCGGGCTAGACCTCGCAAAGGCTGCAGGTGCGAAAAACATAGTTATACACTGTGATTCATAGGTGGTAACGAGTAAGATCAATGGCGACTATGAGTACAAGAACGATAGAATGAAGAGGTATATAGAAGAAGTAAAATACCGAATCAGCAACCTCAAAGTCAAATTCGTTCAAATCCGAAGGGAAGAAAATGAATGTGCCGGCCATCTAGCAAAATCTGCCTCAACCGAATTTATGCTTGTCCCCGAACAGGTATTATCATTCGTTCAACTCTCCTTACTTATCGATGACGGAATGAGTATGCGGGAAATAGACTCTAAATGCAATTGGACTACGCCATTGATATCCCTACGAAAACCGATGTGTTCTGGGACGACAAGGTCATTTTGCAAAAGAAAATTGAAGGTTTAGGCATCACGGTTTATCTTTGATGAAAGATGTCTTATATAAAGAGGGTTCTCTCGACCATACCCGAGGTGTTTAGGCCACGAGGAAGCAAATTACGTAATGAGAGAAGTCCACGAGGGTATCTGCAAAAACCACTCAAGCGCACGATCATTAGTACACAAGTTGATTCAAGCAGGATACTACTAGCCTACAATGTTGAAGGGCGTGCAAGCTTATGTCAAATCCTGTGACAAATGCCAGAGGTTCAGCAATTTCATCAGACAACCGTCTGAAGAATTGACCCCCATGACGGCACCCTAGCCGTTCGCACAATGGGGACTAGATATCATGGGTCCATTCTTGATGGCGGTCAGACGACTAAAATTCCTGGTAGTTGGCATAAACTACTTCACTAAGTGGGTAGAAGCAGAAGCCTTAGCCACCATCACAGAGAAGAACATCTGAAGTTTTATGCGGAGAAATATCATATGCAGTACGGAATACCCAAAGTGCTAGTCTTTGACAACGGTAAGCAATTCGACAACAAAGACGTTCGGAGACTTACGCTCGCTCGAAGTTAGGGATCAAGAATCACTACTCGTCGCTGCACACCCACGGGAAAATAGGCAAGTCGAAGCCACGAACGGTCCTTACTCAAGATAATCAAGACCTGGTTCGAGGGGGCAAAAGGTATCTGGTAGGATGAACTACCAAGCGTCCTATGGGTATATAGGACCACGGCAAGAACACCCCTTTGGAGAAACACCATTTTGACTAGCATATGGAAGTGAAGCTGTCATTCCCGCAGAAGTGCGGCTCACAAGCTACCGGGTGGAAAGCTACGACGAGGATAACAACGAAGAGCCCATGCGCCTTTAGCTCAACCTAGTGGACGAAGTCAAAGCGGTAGAGGAGCGGAGGTTGGCGCGTTATCAGAATCTCATGGCAAAACACTACAACACCAAAGTGAGGCATAGGGACTTTCAGGTCGGTGATCTTGTACTACAAAAAGTAATGGGTGCCACTAGAGATCCTTCGCAAGAAAAGCTCGACCCCATCAGGGAAGAACTCTATAGGATCGCATCATGATAAAGGAAGGGCACCTACCACCTCGAGACGATGGACGGAAAAAAGCTGCAGCACCCATGGAACATGGAGAATCTATGGAAATACTACCAGTAGAGATAATATGAAAAGCAATGACGATCCCCAAATTCCCAGTTTATTTAATTTTAGCTACAATTACTAGTTTTTCTTTAATAATTTTTGCTACAATATTTTATGCCTTTTTAAGCCCAAGGGGGCAAGTGCTTTTCCCAACAAATGCATTTTCTTTTTAAAGAGGAATTATTCAGACACAACCGTATTTTTCGACTTAAAATCTCACAAGTGGACGGATCACCATCGGTGCAAATGACTACCAAGTCCACAAAGTGGACGGATCACCCATAGGGTGGAAATATTTACAAAGTCCACAAAGTAGACGGATCAGCCATAGGGTGCAAATGACTACCAAGTCCATAAAGTGGACGGATCACCCATAGGGTGGAAATATTTACAAAGTCCACAAAGTGGACGGATCAGCCATAGGGTGCAAATGTCTACCAAGTCCACAAAGTGGACGGATCACCCATAGGGTGGGAATATTTACAAAGTCCACAAAGTGGACGGATCGCCCCATCACGGTGGAAATATTTACAAAGTCCACAAAGTGGACGGATAACCCATAAGGACGGAAATTGTAGTCCACAAAGTAGGCAGACCACCCATAGGGCAAAAATAATCGTCAAGTCCACAAAGTGGACGGGTCATAAATAGGTTAAATTTGTTACTATGACCCCAAAAACGTTAACGGACCATCTATAGATTGTAAACTCCACAAGATCGACGGATCATCCTAGATGGATGAAAAATAAAGTACACTAAATATGCGAATCATCCCACGACGAGAGAAAACTCTTTAAGTTAAAAAAAATGGACGGATAGAACAAAATCCACAAACTAGACAGGTAGTCCCGGACAGGTGAATCCCCTAAGCCCGTAAAAATAGTGTTTATCCACCAGACGGGTGACGACTAGCCCATAAAATGGATGGATAACAACAAGTTCTAAATGGATGGACATAAGCCCGTCAATTGCATGGATCACCCCATTAGGTGAAAATTTCCAAGTCCACAATGGAAGACGGGTAAACTACATAAGTATTCAAGGCCGGTTCGTCCAAAAACTAAAACTATACAAGTCCATAAAGATGGCAGTCTTCGTATAATGAACAACTCAAGAGGGCAGATATTTATACAACTTTCAAATGATAAAGATTGATAAAGCAGGCATAAAATTGTGAAATAAAGCAACATTGTGGATAAAACCCTCGAGAGGGTAATTGTTTAATACACAAAAATAAAGGACGGATTGTTCTCAAAAAAAAAAAAAAAAAAAAAAAAAAAAAACAATCTACTTTTTAGGGTCGGCATCTTGGACATTTTTTGCTTAAAGTGACTTTCCGTTGCCTTGAGCTACCTCCTCGGCAAATAGGTCATCTGTGTTCTCCGAGGCGACGGGCAAGGTAGACATTTGGCCTTGATCTTCAACGATTATCATGGACACATCCGATTCGGTAGGCTTTCTTAACTTGACGGAACACGTCATCAAAACCTTGCGGGGAATGAGTCCCCCAACTCGGCCAATAAAGCGTCGGAATCACGGTATTGCGGACCGCTACCTCCTTAGACCGACGGAGCTTTTCCTTTAGGTCTTGGATCTATTTTTCTTTGACCTCTAAGGCCTTCCTCGCCTCATCCGTCTTTTGCTCAAGCTCCTTCCTTACACCTTTCGAAAGGTCAAACTTCTTCTCCATAGTGGATTTCCACTTGTTAAGTTGACCCAACTCATCCTCCATCCGCTCTCTTGCCTTTGCTCGCACACATTCGAGCCACCTCATGGTTAAGGCACCAATCCATTAGGCCCTTCATCATGACCAGGGACTGAAACAAACAACTTAAGAGTGTAAGACAAAAACTAGGTGGAGTGGACGGGCGTAAATCGATGGACAAAAATTACCGTGCAAAGACAAAGAGATCCATCTCCCCCATTGCCTCCGTCGAGTGATTGCCCAAATCCTTATAGTCCTCCGATGAGATAATAGATGAAAGCTTCTCCGGGCATATTTGGAATCGTCACGAAGGAGATGAGGAGGCTTCTCTTGGCTTGTGGACGGGGCCTTCATTAAACCCTTGCTCGACCCATGCTTTGCTGGGGTGATGGACTTCACACCCTCAACCATCAACCCGATGACAGTTCGAGAGAGACTTTTTGCTATTAAGAGGACGGTCGATTTGGATGGAGGTTTCCTTTTTATCGACAAGCCGTCCCTTTAGGAACCACCTCGTCGGACTCTTTTCTTTGATGACTGTGATTTTATCAGCACCCTCCTCTTAGCATCGTCCATCTCTCGTAAAGAAGGACGGGTGAATTTCTTAACTAGAGTTGATGGACTTACGTCGTGAATTTTGTCGTTATATCGATGGCTTCGACATGGATTCAGGACCGTCACAATACCAGTGGATGGTATTTGGATTTACTAACTTCACCCAAGTCCTTTCCTCCGGCTTGGTCTTTTGAAAAATCTTCTCAGAAAACTAAACTCCTCAACACTATCTTGCGGATGCCGTCTACCTACAAAAGAAATGGACGGTTAAAAGAGAGAAATCATAAGCGGCGAATATAAAAAGATTTTGCAAATTAGGATGAATGCATACGAGATGGATTTAATACTCCCCAGGTTGTGTCGACGGGCATATATTCCGTCTCCCACGAGCGACCCATCCACCCGTCACCCTCTAGGAAGAAGTAACGACTCTTTCGGTCTCTATTTGAGTCGGGTGATTCAAAGATGACCTTCAACAATGGACTTCTACTAGCAAAACTATGCATTCCCCTTGACCTATCAATTTCATTTGGATGGTAGCAATGAAGGAATTCACGCGACCGTCGACCTCTTGGCACCATCTATCATAGCACCATAAAGAATCTCCATTGCTATGAAGACCCTCCAAGCATTGGGGATATCCGGGTGATGGACAAACCCAAATAATTTAGAAGTTCTATATGCGGGGTACTTAAGAGAAACCTAAGTCCCACCTTGAGCATCGGTTCGTACACTCCGACACCTTCTACCCCCTCATAATAACATTTCTACGATATGTAGGGTAAACGGACTGAAATGTAGTCTGGAATTTGAAAATTGGCCCTAAATGTGTTGAAATGTTTCTCCTTGATGACGGATGTGAATTTATGCACCGTCCACTCTGGTAGCATAATGAACTTCCTAAGTCCATCAGCACCAATGACGGATCTCAATGGTTGATCCTCGTCGTTATCAGAAATATCCTCTAGCTCGACCATCCCTATATCCTCATTTGTTGAGGACGAGGAAGAGACGGACGAACTCCTCTCTTCGCTGGACTCTCTTTGTCTTTATGACCGAACAGGTATATTTTCTCGTAATCCACCCCGTCATGAACTATTGATTGATTACTTGACGCTTTTGGACATTGCCTATAAGTGATGACAAAACCAAAGACTGACGGATCTAGGAGTGTTGACGGGTGTGTATAAAAGTCTAGCAAAATGAAAGCACAAATGCAAGACTTGTAAAAAATAATAATAATACTCACTAGGTTTGAGTAATCGAAGGACAACTGTTGTATAGATGACGGCAGTGAGATATTCGACGGAAAGCTCTCGACAAGGCGACAATGGCGCTTTGACAATATGTTTTAGCTAAAAAATGGAGAAATGAGTGAGGAGAAGTGTAATATATATATATATATATATATATATATCTGTGTGTGTGTGTGTGTGTGTGTGTGTGTGTGTAAAATGCATGGAAGACGAAGCGACGCTTCGATCTAGGACAAAATCCAATCAAAAAGTGACATGTGTCGTACCTCATAAATGATTGATAACCTGTCAACAAATGATCATAGTTCGTGTCGTCCTCTTAGAGAACCGTCAACTTCAAGAACCTTAAACCGTCAACTCCCGGAACCTTAAACCGTCAAACCCAAAGAATATTGAACCGTCACCCTATTGGTCCATCCACTCAAGCATGACGAACCATAGGGTGAAAGGGGCAAGCGAAGGGGTAAAAATTAGCATAACGGATCTTCATTATGTTGGGCTAACAGATCCTAGCCCATGGGCCGACAATGGGTAAGCCCAGGGCATAGCAGAACCCTAACTTGATATACTTGTTACACACGCTTGAAACTGGTAGAACCCAAAGGAAATAAGAATCCTAGTACAAAGGAGAATTCAGGAAGATACGCGTGTTAATGAAAGACCTCTCTACAAGGAAATGTCTTGTCCATCACGTTTGGGATTCTTCAAGAGGATTCCTATAAGGAAAAGACTTCTACATCAAGGAAGAAAAGCCAACCTTCTACTACTATAAAAGCCCTAATACCCTCATAAATCAGGTGCACGCATAATGTACCCATCTCTAGCACTCTAGAGTTGAGAATAATTCTAACTTGACCTTCGGAGGGTATTTGGCGGCACCACACCGGTGCCCTCCTTTAGATCACTTCTTTCTTCTTACAGGTTGCTATTTCAAGCGTGCAAGGATCGTGTAGTTCTTTGGTGATTTTACGGCATCACCAATACTCAATGTTGTTGAAAACCCAACAAGCATCATTAATGAGATTGCAATTGGAGTACAAATGCAAGAGATGATTTTGAAGGAAAACGGAAGAGTCAAGGCTAGTGGAGATAAGCTGTGCATGGAATTTTTGACCAATGGGTGTGGACTTGATGGAAGCACAGGCTTTCATGGCCTCGTAGAACTTTAGGGATAGTTCCATTACTTCCATATAAGACAATTGTGCTGAGGGGTCGTGGAAGAGAACAAGTTTTGTGGAGAGGTTTTGTTGTTAGGTTGATACATGGCATATGAGTATGCGTGAGAGTTGTGGAAGACAATCGTTTAGAGTGAGGAAAATCCGAAAGTGAAGGACTGTTGTAGCTTTGAGTTTGAGATCTCATTTGATTGTTAGTTAAGAGTTGAGACAATGTTCATAAAAAGGTAAAGCCACTTTAAATACGAAAGCAGTTGCCTCTAGAAAAACAATAATTTGTTTATTGACAATTGAATTGAGTATACTTGATTGGCTAATTAGGGTCTATTTGGATAGAATTTATTTTCTTTTAAATCAAAACATTGTAGCAAAATAATTTTTAAATGTGTGAATAGTGCCGTGGGACCCATTTTTAATAAAAAGTTCTTGAAAAGTGATATTTGTGGGTCCGTGAACAAGACATAAATGCACTTTGTTCATGCGAAAAGTCAACATTCACGACTTGAGAAAAAAAAAAAATGTAGAAAACGTAATACGATTCAGTCCTATCCAAACCACACCTAAGATGATAGAATTATCACCCTAATAGATTTATATTTTGAGGCCACTCTCTTGCAACTAGTTTTTGTTTGTTTTTGTTTTGTTTTTTTTTTTTTTTTTTTTTTTTTTTTTTTTTTCAAGTCAAAGATATAGTATGTCGCATTTTTGTATACATCAATAAAGATATTTGCATGACCATGGCTTTTTAGTAGAGTTGTGGTATACTTTTGTATTAGAACCTCTTTCCCTCTCCCTTGTGTATGTGTGTTTGTTTCTCAATATATTTATATATATATATTTGCACCATTAATGCATCATTGTTAACAAGGTCTTATAAAACCAATTACATTCTCTGTGCCTTTGTGGAAACAAAGGGATCAGCCATGAACCTTGAATGCATGAATCAGAGGACAACTAGTATAAAGTATTTCCATAAAAAAAAATATTAAATAAATAAATAAAAACTAAAATCTTGAAGAGAAAGAAAACAATCCCAAAATATCATCATTTTTCCCCATAAAGTTTGTTGTCTGCTTAGGCTTGAAGATGGTGTCCTCTAATACTCCACTTTTTCATAGCCTAGTTTAATCATTCATCAAGCTCGAAAGGGCTTGAAATATTTCCGGTCTATGAGATACGTACCAACGGTAAGACTAATCGCCCATACATCTTTAGGCTTTCTTAACACAATCCTCGCATAAGTCTTACTTGAATAAGAATGTAATAACATGTAGTGAGCATCATATTCATACATTGATGTAGTTTTTTCACATTCATGTTGAAAAACTTAAACTAAAGTGCATTAGCTCTTGCAAAATCTTGCAAAATACTAAAAGTGCATCATTTTGCACATTTTAACCAAAAAAATGCCCACATCGATCAGTGTAAAAGTGTGCAAATATGCACCATCTCATAAAGAACCATGCATATATGCACGGTTACCATAGCTCTTGCATTTAATATTTTAGTATTTTTTTCTCTCTCTTCTCGTACCTCACCTCACTCTATTTTTCTCATTTCATCCGATCACGAACGCAACTCACTCGGGCTCACAATTCTCTTTCTCTCATCTCATAAATCTTTCTTCCTCTAGCTTCCAATGATCACCGATTGCCACCGCCACCAATCACCATCGCCATTTAGTATATCCATTACCACCAATTGCCAACCCCGATCTCCGATCTCTCGTCGAAGCCTTTTGGATCATTGATTGCTTGCCTTTATTTCTCATTGTTTGATCAGTGGGTTTCGGGTTGAATGGGGTTGATTTGGTTTTCCTTTAGGTTGATATGGCTGGGAGGAAGGAGTTGTAGATCTTGTTGCATAGTGGGAGGCCAGGCGTCAATCTTGTTGCTCGGGGGTGAGGCGTTGATCTTGATAAGTGGGTTTTGATCCATTTTTTATTCTTTGTTTAATTAGTGGGTTTGGGATTTCATATGGCTGGGTTGAATGAGTTTTGGATTTCATATAGCTAGGTTAATGATGGTGGTTAATGATGGTGGCTAATGATGGATTTGTGTGTGGATTGTGTTAGGTTCGTGAGAGAGATGATAAGGTGTTAAAGAAATGAATATTTTATTAAATAAATATGTAGAATAGATAAACTGATGTGGTTGTTTTGTAAAAGTGAGTGTGTAAAATTGAAAAAGTAGGTTTTTTCTTGCAAAATAGATGGAAATTTTGCACCGATCGATGCGATTGCTTTAAGAACCACAATGCTAGCCCGGAAGACAACACAAAAAGCCAACAATGACTAGACTAGAATTCACCCTAAGGCATGGAACTAATGCAAAAGTCTATATCATTTTTAGAGCCTCAATGACAATAATCTTGGGTTCCAAATAATATTATCAAAAATATTAGCAATCCATACTAACAATCATGCACAAGAACATAAATATTTACGTGGAAAACTCTTTCTCTTTGAAAGGAAAAAACATTTGGACAAACTTCAAATAATTTCACTATTATCAAATTAATTACAATAATTCTTGTGTATATCTCATGGTTAAAGAAAATCTCTTATTTTTCTTTGCTCTCATACACACGTTAATTATCTCTTTCAAAGGCGGCAACACTTTACTCTCTCCTCCTTAGCTATTTTCTTGAAAGCGGCAACCATTTACTCTCTTCTCTTTGGCTATCTTCTTGATGGCAACACCTTACTCTCTCTCCTTCCTCTTGCATTCCTCCCAATCAAAAATACCTTTTATCTCTCTTGGTTTCATGCTTTATTTTTCTCTCCCCATAGGAAGGACATTTGGGCCAAAGTTAAAGCCAAAGCCAAAGCTCACAAATTCTTTGTAGCATTGTCTATTTATAAGACTATTTTGCTATTCCCTCTTGAGTTAGGAATATACTACCTCTTTAACAAAAAGTCTATTTCCTCTGAACTAGGTATACATTACATCTTTAATAAGGAATAGACTTCCTTCCACACCAAGGAATAGTCTTTTCTTCTATAACAAGGAACCCAAATTAATTTTTCCTTCTTCAACTAGGAAACCTAATTGACTTTCCAAGTCACAATTGGAATTTAAGGTAATTTTGAACAAATAACAGGTGACCCTATCTCAATTTTTGAACCTTTTCTCAATAGCCCCGCCTCACCGGGTGGCTCTTTCAATTCATGCACAGTTGTAAATGTAACCACACTTGTCTGCCGAATCTGATTGCTTAAGCTATCAAATTGTGATGTTGAGAAACTACAAAACTTAGAGCATGGAAGAGAGGTAGTAAATGATAGAGATAATGATACAGTGAGGAGTGATATCTAGGGGCTGTTTGGTAACGTTATTCTAGTAACATTGTTTGTATTTTTGGAAATACGTATAGGTAAAAAAAATGTAAAAATACATGTAATGTTGTTTAAAAAATGAAAAGTGTTGCTTAAACTATCATACCAAACGGCCCCTATCTATCAAAGAAATAGGACATTTTGTACGTGTGGAATTTCAAATAGGTTGAATATGAGAGAGAGTGTTAAGTTGGGCTCCGAGAATGGTTGTATTGGATATTTTGGTTGGTCCAATTAATATTGGACCCGAGTTTTCAAGACCCAAGAAAAAGCCTAAATAAAATTAAGGAAAGTCCACTTTGAAATAAAATTATTATTTTCTCATTTTAAGTACTATTTTTTGAATCTCACACTACTTTTGTTTTAGCCTTATTTTAAATAATTTAAAGGTCATTTGAGATCCACTTATTTTCTTTAAACCAAAACTTTTTTATGAAAGTACTGTAAATAAAGATAAAAATTAGCTGAAAATAGTATAATGAGACTCATGAATAGTACCAAAAAGTATAGTGGTGCCCATGAATAATAGCAAAAACAAACTGAATAGTAAAATAAGTTTGCCACTTTCATCAATGCCAAACGCACACTAAGTTTCAGCTTTTTAAAAATAAGTTGACTTTTAACTTTTGACTCATATTATGAAAATAAGTTACCAAAAATAGGCAATTCTAATTGGACTAGTGTCACAAATGTTTTTACTAATATTTTTATATATATATATATATAGTGGAATATATAGCCTGTTTTTCATTTGTAGATAAAATAGTATTAGGATTTCAAATGAGCTTATTTGAAAGTGATTTCGATTCATTCATAATCTGTCATTCTAAAATAACTTATGAAAAATGTTGTCAATGTAGTATTGTTGTTTGACAAAATGACTAACACAATACTCCATTTTTTCCATGTACCAAGAAAGATTCATAAACCTATGAAAAATGGGTAATTGTGTCTTTATGAATCTATGGAATCAATATATGGTGGTTGTAGTTTTCATTCTTGCCACGATCCTTAATTTTCATAGAAGAATATTCAACTTTGACAATTGAAATGAGTTACGTATTTGAGTGTTGGCTAATTTTATGACAAATTTTAGCCTTTCGGGTCACGAACAATGTAATTGATAGGGATGTTAATTGGTTGAGCATTGAAACATTCTATCCACTAGGTGAGATTCAAGACCTTGATTAAGCAAAAACTTGTAACTGTTGAGCAAAATTGAAGTTTGGACAAAAAGTGTCACAGTGGTTTGCTCGAGACTTAGTCAAGTGAACCCCTATTATGGATAGAACCAACTTGGCTTCCCACAAGTTGTTTTTGTAGCCGCCTCAAGCCCAAAGTTTACTTGCATTTAAACCTTATTTTAACCCTAATTATTAGAGAAGTCGATAATTGGAAAATATAGAGAAAATCCATTATAACAACTCTTCATAAAGTATCCTTAATAGTTGTATTATTCTATCGATAAGATCACCTACATTGTGTTGGGGCTTGATAAAAAGATTAATACGACAAATCCAAATTTTCAAGATTCCCTTGGAGTGGTGTAGAGATTAACTGCAAGCGGCAATTATTTGTGAAAAAAATCGTGTAACAAATCATGTCCGTTTGGCATGATTAATTTTGTCAACTTATTTTACTATTCAGCTTATTTTTACTACTATTTGTGGGTCCTACTACATTTTTGGTACTATTAATGGGTTTTACTATACTATTTCGAGCTTAACTTTTACCTTTATCTCTACGGTATTTTCAGCAAAATAATCGATCCCAAATAGACCCTTAGGGTCTATAGTTGCTAAAAAAGTGGGGAGATTAGGTACCGTGTCGAACTACATGTATGAGAATGTCGTGTTAGTGGAAGTCTAAACCATTGAAGTGTTTTTACGTTGGTAATATTTCTACAAGGGCTTTCACTTCATGGACAAATCACTTTGCCTCTTGCGTGATTTTGATTATGCTTATATGTTCATTATTTGATTATTTTGGAATGTGTGCTAATAACTACCTTGAGTCGTAATTTAACTAATTCATTAAAATTGATAAGTAAACTGTAATGGGTCTAAACAATGTTTTTTAAAAATGAAATGCATTTGACCAACAACATAAAGAGCTTTCGAGTTTCAGCCTACACTAGTCATAGACCTACACAATGCACGAAAAATTTGACGATTTGTTTTTTTGTTAGTAAAAAATGAAAATAGTAGATGAGACTTATAAATGTTAGTTTTGAACCCGCTCTTAGAATGATGTAATTACTTTATAACGAAGTATATAGTTGATACAATTTTTTTTCCTAAAAAAAAAATTATATGGCATAATGCAATAAGTTATTTTTAAAATGTAGTAAGTTTTTTTTTTTTTTTTTTAAGGAAACATAATTCATTTTACTTTTAATTATTATATATGACAAGATATTTTTATAAATAATCTAATGTGTGGTTGAAATTTGTTTCTAGTACTTCTTACAAATGATTCATCATCTCTATAAATCTTGAATGACCTACGAGAGAGAGTAGATATATGTAAATCTATTTATATATATATATATATATATATATATATATATATAAAAGACTTTAATAACACAAGAAAATTGTCATTTTATTAAGAACATGAACGGACCTAGGATTTTAAACTAGTAGAGATCGGAGTATTAAAAAAAAAAATTCATATAGACATCCATATAGTATTAAAAAATTATAAATACACAAAATTGTTATTTTTAAATACATTAAGATGCAATTATCTACCAACAAAGATAAAAACAAAAACAAAATAATGTTTTTTTTTTAATACTAGGCGATTTAGGATTTTTTTAGTTAGAGCATTCACAGTGGTAGTGTTAAAATTTTAGCTTTTAATACCTCAAAAAATTACTTTATCTATTTTACTACTTCACTTTACAATACACCAAAATCAAATGTTCTATTTTTTTTTTATCACTTCATTTAAAATAATATAAACAACTCATTAAAATAATAAGGAAGAGATAGAATTTGAATTTTTTAATTAAATGAAGAGATATAATCTTAATAAAATATTTTATTTTATTTTTAACAACTTATTACAAGAAACTGGTATGTAATTGCAAAAATTTAGCTTTATCTTCCAATAACACATATTTTTTATTCTTTGGAGGTAAAATAGTTTTTTTTTTCCCTAAAATACAATCACCATTATGAATATTTTTATTTTTTTATAACTTTTTGGGTTGATAGTTGCTTTTTGGGTTAAGCTAACTAGACTGATCGGGAGAATGGGGCCCAACTGCAAAAATGAAATATAGAATGATTAAAAAAAAAAATTGGACCAAGGGGCCGAACCCGCACCTAGGTCTATCCACGATTAAGAACCTACCAACATTAAGCTAAAAATGAGACATAATCGTCAATAAAGTAGCAATTTTTTCTACACAAATCTCTCCTCCCAAAGTATCATCAAAGTGGACTAAATGGACCAAAGTGGACCATTGAATTGGACCTAATGACTAAAGTGGATGGAAGTGAATCAAAATAGATCAATACGCTGAACTAAATTGAAATGCTATGCTAATATGACTCATCAAGAGCTTGTCAACAATAAATACTTTTTAAATGTTATATAGATGATTACAACATCTCACCTACACCTGATCTACAGGAAAAATGACATGCATTTCACCCAATGTAGAGTTCGTATAAGAGCTTGTGTACAATTACAAAGGAATTAAAACTAGGTACAATTTTTTAGATATTATATCTTATATTGCTACTTAATTAATAGTATAGTTTATTTTTCCATACCATTATTGTGGATTAATTATAGGTGGTGAATGACAACATGGAAAGTATAACTACTTTCAGATACTAGGCTCATAGATTAAGAATTATTATCAGTAAGAGTTGCTTTTACAATTTGAGTAACGAAACTAGTGGGTTTTTTTTTTTTTTTTTAGTCAAGATTATAATATGCTCACACACGTGCTAAAAATAACATGGGTTTGATTTGGTTAGGTGTTTTGGGAGTTTAAAATAGCGTTTTTAAAACCAAAACCTCTGTTTTGCAACCATAATTCTTTATAATTTTTTACAAACATTCATCTTAAACTCAAAACACAATTTTGAATAGCTTATACAAACACACCCTATGATCTAACTCATAGAAAGAGAACTAATAATAGTAAGGAGTCCCCTTTAGCTTCAAAAAAGAGTCATCTTGAACATCAACATTAATCCAAGCATGAGTGACCTTTCTTGGATGATCTCGACTAATAGCTGTTAGGTAGACAATGTTAGACCACATAGCAACAAGTTAAAATCCAATTTACACCTCAACAATGAGTAAGTCTAATTATATTTGACAAACTATTCACAAGTCAATTTCCTCTAAAGAACAACATTATTGGCTAAGTTCCATCATGTAAAAAATGGTTGAATTAGAGGGCTGATGTTCATTTAATCATCCACCATCCACGTTAGCCATGCAACTAATTTTATTCTGAATTAATACTTTTGACTAAATATGTAATATGTATAAATTTTTTCACGTCATTATTATTAATTCTAATATATTTAGTTGTCTGGTAAAAATCAATATTTAATTTTTTTAATTATAACATATTTTTAGTATTTATGATTAGAAATAAGGCCAAAATATTAAATACCACTATTTGGCAAAATATATAGGGATCTATCATTGTTTGCAAAATAATTAGGAATTTATCACTTTTTTAAAACTCAGGAGTTATCGTATAACTTGTATTTCACAAACTCGAGTTCCATGAAAATAGCCACCAATTTTTTATATAACTCGAGTTCCAGGAACTCAAGTTTTATAAAAAAAATAGCATGGCAAACTTGAAAACTATTTTTTCAAAGAACTCAAGTTTCTAGAACTCGAGTTATACAAGAAACTCAAGTTCCAAAAGTAGTACATCATATATATTTTCAAAACAATCAGATCCTTACATATTTTGTCAAATAGTGGTATTTAACCATTTTAGCCTTAGAAATAGTGTCAATGTATGTCAAGGATGGAGCCACAATTTTGAGTTAAGGGGGTGACTTCAACTCTAGATCTACAAGTTCTTAAACAGGTTTTTTTTTCTTTTTGAGTTTTTGATGTGTGCATCTACTTGAATAAAGACAAAATTATTCATTTTAAAACTTTTTAAAAGGCAGTTGTTTGTTTGAGTAAAATTGGTTAATTAAACTTAATTTTTTTAGCTTTGCTATTGGTGATTTTGTTGTTGCATAAATGTTTTGGCTAGTATATGTATGTTTTAGAATTTAGATCTATAAATTTTTTAATGACCTTTAAATTGAGAAAAATGCTAGAAGTATATTGTTGATATAGTGAGTGATTATTTGTAAGTAAAAAAAAAGTGATGTGAGTAATAAGCTCAGATGGGAACTCGTAAAATGTTGTAGATGAATTTGTAACTTTGTCACATTTCTAAAAGAATTAATGATATTGTTGAGGGGGACAAAATATAATTTTATAGAACAAATATATATATATGTACACACTAATATCTTTTTTTTTAAATGGGGGCAATTGTCCCCCATAGTCAATGCATGCCTCCGTCCATAAACTATGTTGATTTAAATTTTTTCATCTTCTTTTCAATAAAACAATCAAATATTAAACAAAACCCTATTAAATTAGATTTGATATTCTTTTTAAAAATTCTAACAAAATTAAGTACGTCATTTTCAAAAAAAAAATCTTTAAATTGAATATAACTTAATAATTAAATATGTAAGATAATTTTTTTGTTGAATTTATTTATGATTGCATGAATTTTAACGACCACAAAAAAATTATTTTAAAAATTATGTGATTGATTTTATTTTTCTTTAGAATAAGAAGTAAATTTGTCCTTTTTTTTTCTTTTTTTTTTTGTTAATTTGTTGGATTATCTATGACACCATAAATAATACTAGTCTCATCACATGCACTTTGTGCAATGAGGCTTTTTAAATCTCTGAGGTGAATATGAGTTTGCTAAATGCTTAAAAAAATTTCTATTCAAAAAAAAAAGGTAAAAGAAGTAGGAAAAAAAAATAGTGTGTGTAAAAAAGATAAGAGCTTGTTTGGATGGATGAGTTTTGAGTGATATCACTCAATTTTCTGTTTCCATCATCCAAATCGTGTGGGTCCCATGGATGAGCATTTGTTTGGATGAGTTTTGATCATTGCTTTCCATCACTCAATTCTCTCGATTTTGAGTGATGAGTTATAAAACCGAAAGTACATTTTAGGTGTTTTTAGTTTCCATAACTTTGTTTTTAATGACATTTCTGTAATTAAACATACATTGAGGGACCCACAAGTCAAGTAAGCCACAACTTTTGACTTTTTTTTTTTTTTCCTCACTAGGTCTTGGTGAGGTTTTTTTTTTTTTTTTTTTTTTTTCAACTGGTTCTGTGAGTTTGGGTATTGGGGTTGAAGAAAAAAGTAAAAAGTTGCACCAAATTATAGGTATGGGGCCCACAAAGAATTGAAAATATTGAGTGATGACAAATAAGTGATGGTGCCAAACGGTGAGGTATAGGGAGTTGGGGTATTTTAATTGATGAGTGATGAGTGATTTAAAATTGAGTGATAAGTAATGAGTGACCATTTTTTTTTAACCAAACAAGCCCTAAGTGCCTTATAACTCAATTGTATTGTCTACTTCTCGATCTGAGTAGAACTTAGTTTTAAATAACCATTTATTATTATAAGAATTAATAATAATAAAAAGATAGATATCTCCTGTTATAATAATAATAAATAAATAAATAAAGTTGATGGTCAACTATGAATTTAATGTATTAAAATATATTGAATAAAAATCAAAATCTAAATTAGGGTCAGATAATTGGTTAATAGCACTTTCAAGTAATTATGTCTGTTTGTGTTACAATACTTCACATATTTGGTATCATTAAAAAAAAAGATCGTAAATAAAGCAATGAACATAAACCTCAAGATCCACAAACGAATGCTTTGCACATTTTGTAACATCTAACAAATACCAATTTATCCCATTAATGTCTCAACAAAATTCACTCACAAACTTTCAAAAGAACGAATTTACACTTGAATCAACATAGAAAAAAATAATACAAATACGTAAGTAAATCATACAAAAAAGTTTCAACAAATACACAAATAAGCCTATAATATATATTTAGTTCACAAACCTACAATTTTTCCTTATCTCACCCCGACTTCCCGTAAGCACGTCAATGTAACCCATTTTTACCATAGTCTGTCCCAAACTTATAAGCCCATGCTTGACCGTACTTGCATTATTTCTAACAATTTCAACACGTTGAAGTGTTGCTCAAAAGAGATTGATCAGAGGTCAATAAGCCATGGTGGTTCTTCAAATTTTTATAGTACTTATTATCAAGCCTATATGGTGTAAGTACATCAAGAGGTACTATTGGATCGTTGCCATTATTAGCATTTTTCGACACTTGGTCTTTAAGTCTCTAGCAAATATGGGATCCATTGAAGTGTCTTGTAGATTTGTTTCATTGAAATTGTATAATCGCTCTGAGAAAAGAAGAACAATGTGACCTTCCAATGGAATGTGCCCCAGAAAGTGTCACCATTTCATCAAGACTAAGTCCTTTTCGTGCAAATCTTTCTTCTAGTTCCTGAGCATTGAGGGTAGGTGGTGGAAGGTTTTGATCGGGCTCATCCTTACGTGATACCCTGCCATCACGGCGTCCTGATGGCACCATGTAACTTATGCCTCCAACTTTGTAAGCACTGTCACGAGCAGCAAATGCAACAATGTCTGCGCATGAGACTGTTTGTGGGCATTGAGCTTCAAGTTTAGCCTTTGCTTCAAATATCACTTCAAAGCCTCTTAAGCTTGGATTGTTGGCCTCGATTGTCCTTCTCGGCTTGATTTCCAGGGGTTGAATCAAGTAGGACAGAAGCATCACAACCCTGGCATAGATAACATGTACAATATTAAACTCCACATCTTAGTAATTAAGTAGCTTATATGGTATATTCGGAGAAAAAAAAGAAGCAAAAGGGACTACAGATTTAGGTACAGTTTTCGGTTTAACATATTACAAGTTAATTGGTGTTTCAAAGAGCTAATTAACATACCCTGACGAAACAATCATGAAAATGCATTCTGATGAGGCCAGCTAGGCCAGGGTTACTTGACACAGCTTTGTTCACAGTGTTTTTCTCACAATGGTCTCTGCAGAAGGACAAGTTGATTGATAGAAACCCACTTTGAGTGATGGCATCGCCAGTGACATTGACACCATCATAGACATAGTAACAAAGAAAACCAAGCAAAATTTGATTGTTACCATAGTTACTCTACAACTCAAACACTGCAATACTCTAATGAGGGAATGAATAAGACTGAGAGTAAAGAGCAGAGAAAGAACAGCTAAAGAAGAATATTATAAGCAAGATGGAGATGAAGATAAAGGCTGTTGTTAGCCAAGTATTTATAGGAATGAAGTTAGTGAAGATGGGACTGGCAGTTTTACTCTGTAAACCAAATCATGTATTGCGGCATAGAAGAGAGACTTGAAGCTGTCTAAGTTTGAGGGTTTCCATGGTAACAAAGAGGAAACAGTCCTCTTCGGCTCCCTCCAACGTGCAGTAGCTTATTTTACAAGATCTTCCATCCTATTAGCCCATTAGAAATTGAGTAGGTAGTGATGCATTTTATGTTCTTTGACTGTTAGGGATGTCAACTTGGCAGTGGGGAAGGTAGGAAGGTACAATAATGTACGTACGTAAATACCCCACAGACATGCACCTACTGCAGACTAGGTCAATGAGCTTAATTTTCTGCATCTTTGTATAGTTTTTCATTATATTTTAACATCTTGATTAGGACAAAGGAAATGGGTGGAAGAGAAGTACTGAAAGGGATAGTGGATCCCACCATTATTCATTTATTCTACTGTTTGATAGTTTTTCAAGCGCGTGGCAGGTAAGAAATTAGGGAAATGATCATTTTCCTCAATAATTAAGAGAAATAAATTTTTTTGTTCCTAATTTATTTTATAGATTTTCAAATAGACTAGGAAACTAGAATTTAAAATATATATATATATATATATCCTTTTCTATTCCATTATATTTTTTATAAAAATCTATTTATCTCATTTTATGTATAGTATTATAATTAAGAAAACAAGTGATCAACCGAGTAATTATTCTGTATTTTCAAAATATAATAACATGTCCTCTCCTCTCATAATAGCAATAGGGCATACTTATTAAATTTATACCTTAATCTACCATTCACATAATAAAGGAGAGAGTACCTAATAATTTTCATGATTAAGTATGACAAACTACCGGATCTCCTAGTAATTGACCAAGTAGCTTGAGATTTCATTATCGATTGGAACTCATTTTAGATGATCATTTATTAGTCATCTTAAGGAAAAGGTCCTCTTTGATTGGTAAAATGTCATTCTCAACTTACAAATCCAACCTTTTATTTGGTGGACTAAGACAAAATGAATAGTTATAAAAAGACAACTTTAGCTTAGTTCAACCCTCAACATTTCTCACACTTTTCTTCATAATTATTTTAGTTCGGCTAGATAAAAACTCCACATAAAGTGTCACATACTCCATCACATTGAATAACCATTTACTCGATATGAGACCACCGTAACACCCTGGTTTAGAGGGTGTGAAAATTCCGTGAGCACAAACTTAGAGTAATATTTTTCCCATTTGACAATTGTACATATAATGGACCACTTAGAAAATCAATGGGCAAGTTGTTCACATCCTACACATCATGTTTATAATTATTAGTTGGAAAAATGCACTATATACATCATGTGGTCATAAATGTCCTAAATTTGTTGTGTTATTTAAGAGGAGCTACGATTTGTTGATGAAATAAAGGGTTCTTTCATTTATTCTCTCCTTCATTCTTTTTTTTTTTTTTTAAATAATGTTAACATAGCTCCGTTCCCCTTTTTTTTAAAGAAAAAGAATTAAGGTTCAAAACTCCTATCCCCATCTATCATCTACCATCAATTAACCAAAAAATTAAATAATCAATTAATGGAATATTTATCAAGATAATAATCTAGTTAGTTGAATTAGAAAATATAGTAGTTTCAAGGGTTTAGGACCCTTTTTGTTCTCGTTTTATTTAGCTAAGGCAACCTCAATGAAAAAAAAATGCACAGATTGGGCCTCAAAGCCCAACGAGATCCAAGGTTTCTACCAACCCAACAAATTAACAATAATCCCAAACCAAATTTTTTCAAGCAAAAAGCCTATAACATAGTCCTAAATTAATCAAATGGCTTCCTGTGTTTCTACTTTCAAAAGAAGCAACTTCAAATGCACTACCAAGTCTTTTAGCAATGCATTAAAGCCTCCTCAAGCCTAAATTCCTAGGCAACTTTATTCAAATTATTCAAAGACAAGCCAAAGGCTTAAATCTAAAACCCAAGCACCACCCAAAACAAATAAATAAAACTCTCAAAAGGTTAAGTGTTAGATACCTAATTCCAACATTGGCAAAAAGAGAAAGTCTACCTGGAGTTATAATTAATTAGACTCATTGTAGGGTCGGTTTTTGAGGCCCGTGCCCAAAGAAGTAAGTACTGCCCAAAGAACCCTAGACAATGAATGTAGAGAGCGGGTTACGTAACAGGGCTTGACGAAGTGAATGTTAGTTAATTGTATGCTATGCAGCAGTTTGAATGTAAGAATATCTCCTTTATGTCCACATTGTGGTGTCGGTCCGGGAGGGAGACGTGAGTGCACCTCCTGGTTCCGATTAAAGACTATAGCAATCCTCTCTCTCTATCTCCTTTTTTTCTTCCCTTTTTCGAATCCCTCTTCATGGGGATTTCCTTCTTTATATAGCCTCCTTAAATTAATAAGAGTCTTACACTTGTTAACCATCTAGACTTCACTTGAGTGCCCGTCCCACTGGACATCCACCCTATCTTTTTTGTGAGTTGCATTGGCCAATGTAACACTGTTTCGCCTGCCTTTCTACATTAATGCGAGCTGAAAAGTAGCTTCCTTGCATTTAATGCAGCTTGTGGTTTCCCCTGACGTCTTACATTTTTTCCTTCTTCCCTTTCCTTGAGGCTCATCCTTACTACCCATATTCGTTTAATGATTCTTCACTATGGATAGGGCGCACATTTTGACTCGAAGTATTTGAAATGCGTCCGAGGAGACATTCCTCCTCAGACGCCTTTTTAAATAAGTTGGGCTCGGGTGGTTGGGCTGAAGTCTTTGTGTCCCTTTTTCCCCTTAATCATGGTCGGACTTCAGACGGGCCCAAGGCCCATTGTTTGACTTGGGAATTTTTACCCTACAATAGCTCCTCAAATTCCAACTCTTTCTCTGTCCGAGGAGTGAAAGACAGGATTTTGACATTCATAGGATCATTTATTGTGGATTCCTACTTCACCCGGGTATGAGATATGTTTCCCACGTGCCTCGTGCCGTATAGGCGTTTAATGACCCATGAGGGTGCTAATTATTGCGTTTTAGCGGTTTTTATATCCTTTCAATCCGACGGTTAGTGCCGATCAATGATTGATATTATTTCCATTTCCTAGGTATATAAGATTTTTAAAGGCATTTACTCCCATTTTGGGACAACACTCAAGCACCCAGGCACTCAAAGACCTTCTCTTTCAAAGCGTTCAAATAGATCATTCCTTTGAAGATTCCAAGTTCCTCACCCGTAAGTGCACATTTCTTTTCCGCCTTTCCCGGCGTTCTTCCATAAATCATCTCGCGTTGCTTAGAATTAGGATGAGTAAGCTTGAGAAAATGGTAGACTCTCCCCCGGTAGAAGGGAAGGCTTGCATAAGTACCGTATTCACGAAAGTAGGTCTCGAGTATTGCCTTTGGAGGAAATTTTGATCAAAGAAAGATGTGGTAGGTCGCCATTCCAATGATAGCCTTCGTGGAAGGAGGAATAACGATCCCAATGGGGAGGATAACTAGGATTATTTGCATGGTCATAGGTTGCCCCGCAATGCGCCGCGAACATGTTCGGATCTTGGGGTGCATAGATGCTGAAACCATCAGATGAACGGTCTTTCGTGCACGACGTGGTTCATCTATATGAATGTCCATAGCTCAAGTCGACTCATATTACCTAAAGTCCAGTCCGACGAGGCGAGGTTGATATCCGCCTTCCCAAGTCCAACAAAGGGGCCTGAAGGACGACCTTTTGATCGTCTCTAGACCCATGCAGGCGAGGTATTCACCGTCCGGTCGATGTGAACAATGTCAAAAGGGCATGTTAGAATTAGATCCCCGGGAGGGGACCCACAAGCTTTAAGCACCTTTTCCTTTTGATTTGGTTTTGTTTATTTGCCTCTGGACTAACGTAACCCCTTTCTTTAGGCTTCGGAACAAGGAGCGAACATCTCCTCAGCTAAAGCTTGGTCAATGTCCGGCACTCAATTTTCTTCTAAAGGTCTCGAGATTTACGTGAGCGCTGGTGCAACTGTGGCCACTCCTCTAATTTTGGACTAAATTGCCCCTCTTCACGATCTTTAGTGGACGCTGGTCAAGCTAATCGGATTTCGATAGTCCAAGATTAGCACGCATTGACGATCTCCATACCGGGATTTCTCACTTTGAGAGACTTTACCTCGAGTCTAAGTCAGTCGTTTCAACGTGTTCTTCCCACTCGCAGCTTGTCCCCTGGGAAGAAGCGGTTCCCTCGCAATCGTCCTGGAGGATCGATAGACCAATTCCACTTGCCGATGAGGGAGAGAGGGTGTCGGCCAGGCAGTGTGAGCTCTCGCACTCGATTGAGACTAGACCGGCCTTGGCGACCCCAATCTTGGTTTGGTAATTGCACAAGTTGATACGATTAAGAAATCGAGAAGAAGGCATAGATCTCAAACGCTTGAGGTCTAGTCTCGGGGCCTCCTTCCAACAGGAACAAAGGGCAATCTTCCAAGGATGCCCAAAGGAACAAACTACCTCAGCTCCTCCTCCTTCCTCCCCGTCCGACCCAACGCTCAAACTATACCCAATTTGAGGCGGAAAAGGCCCGTGGAGGAATTGGGAGAGGTGAGGTCGGCCCGAAAAGGCCAAGCATCGAAGAAGGGCAAAGAGCCTAAGGAGAAGAGGACCGTGTCCATGGACAAATGAGACGAGGATGCTATTCCAGGGAACAGCGACCGGTCGCCACCGGCCGAGTTGATGGCGCCCGATTCTGTTGGGACGCAACCTCCTGGGAAGCCCAAAGAGGACAAAGGGCCATTCCTGCCGAGACCCCGCAACGCTCCCTCCTTTGCCTCGAGATATGGAGGGTCTTCTGCCACTTTCTGGGTGAACTCAGACCTTTCATGTCATCAAGAGAGATATCATATGGTAAGTAAGACTTCTTTATCTAGCTTTCTTATTCCGCACCTATTTGTTCGTCATTTTCTTTTAATTTGGCCTCTATTTTTTTGGCGTAGGTCACTCAACAAATTTTGTTGCCGAGGAGGCCAAGAAGGCTCACGTGACCTCGACACATTGAGGCTCACTACCTGCCAAGCCGAGAAGGCCGCCGGCGCCCTTAGGCGTAGAAAAGGATCGCTTGAAGAAGGGGTGAAGGAGGCGCAAAGGTCGCGGCAAGCGCCCAAGGCCAGACTTTAAAAATACCACTCCAGGCCGAGGATCTGCTGCTGCCCAACAGCTCGAGGCAAGCTCGCGAAGGTGCTAAAGCAAAGGTCTCGCATCTCAAGGCCGAGCTAGCAAAGGTCAAGGAGGCGGCCATGTGGGCAAAAGGAGGCGGCCGGGAGAGGGGCGGTGTCACCTTTATGACCGTGGTGTTAAGGACACCGAGATTAGGTCAATCAAGAGGTGGGCCGGATGCAGGATTACATCACTATGTCTTAGGTGTAGCCTGATCTGAGTTAGCCTCCAAATGACTCGATCTCCTGGAAGATGAGAATATCTTTTTCCTAGAAGATATTCGAGAGATTCCCGATTCTATTGCTCCCGAGTGAACCTCTTCCCATGAAGGACCTAACTGGACTCCCATATGCCCGGTTGAGGGACGAATGGGCCGCGAAGGACAAATCTGGGAGGCCGCCTCTCAATCGTGATGTTGTCGCAGAAGCTGGCCGAGGCTGTTCCGACCTCTCAGCAGATTATCAACCTCGAGCCTACTCAGGGTTAGATTTAGGAAAGTAGTGTAAGACTTTATCTCGTAGCTATTTTCTTTAATCCTTACATTTTGTACTCGTTAATGTATGTGAAAGAATGTTGGATTTCAATGAATGATGTTATTTTCCTTTAAATTTTGCTGCACTAATACCTTTTTCGCTTTCATCATAAATGAATATCTATTCTCGCTACTAATCGTTGAGAACCAAGCATGAATGAGTGAATGTGTAAAAATGATAATCAATGTGTAAAAAGTGATAGTCAATGATTAGGTAAAACCGCTCTGTGTTAATTTCAAAACCCGTGGTCCAAAGAGCCAGGCATTACTTGGGTTCTCTTAAGATTTAGCGAAAATGGCTTCAAGATTAATTTCAAACCTATGGTCCGAGGAACCGTGCAACATTTGCCCTCGTTTTTAACACTTAGCGAAAATGGTTTCAAGGTACACTTCCCAAGCCCGTGGGGTCCGAGGAGCCGTGCAATACTTGGTTCGCTGAATACTTAAGAAAATGGCTTCAAGGTTAATTTCCCGGGCCCCGGTCCGAGGAGCTGTGCAAGATTTGGGTTCTATTTAACACTTAGCGAAAAATGAAAATGGCTTCTGTTAATTTTCCTAAGCCTCGTGGTTTGAGGAGCCGACAGATCTTGGGTTTGTTTAACACTTGCAAAAATGGCTTCAAGGTTAATTTCCCTAAGCCCGTGGTCCGAGGAGCTAGCAAGCTTGGTTCTGTTTAACACTTAGCGAAAATGAAAATGGCTTCAAGGTTAATTTCCCCCAAGCCCGTGGTCCGAGGAGCCAGCAAGTGGGTTGTTTAACACTTAGCGAAAATGACTTCAAGGTTAATTTCCTCCAAGCCTGTGGTCCGAGGAGTCAGCAAGACTTAGGTTCTGTTTAACACTTAATGAAAATGGATGTACAATAGTGTGGCGCCAAGAATTATGTCTTTTATTAATAACAAGACATTTTCGAGTTATTTACATTCCAAGGGCGGGCACTACATGTTCATCCAAATCTTCCAAAAGTAGGCTCCTATACGGCTATGGAGGTGATACGATATAGGTCTTCCCAATTTGGTCCGAGTTTTCCCCACGCGAGGTTTCTCGCAGTGCCCAAGACCTTCCTCAATACCGAGATCCCCGGGCGCCAAGGACCTTAGCTTCACCTTGGCATCGTAACCTTGCTTGAACT